>VANL01000730.1:0-24817 GCA_006352455.1 Brachionus sp. 'Tiscar'
CATTTTTTTAGAAAAAAAATTTGAGAGCTAAATTTTCTAGAAATTTGAGCATAAGAAACCAACGTTTATTTTTTAATTTTAGAGCTACATTAAATTTGTTAAGCCTTTTATCATTATTAATCATTATTACTAGATGACCCCTTTAAAAAAATCTAAATGTCAAGATCTTTTGAATTTTAGATTTATCAATTTATATAGCATAGAAAAAATATTTAGACTTATTGCTTATTGACAACACTTTTTTACTGTGATTACAGTGTATCTAATTAAATAAACAATAAAAAGAAATAATAATTTTCAATAAAAAAAAAAGGGAACGATGTAAAAAAAAACTCATAAAATTGATAAATCATAGAAAATTTAATTTACACTTCGCTAATTTCTTTCACTTGATTTTTTAGGAAATTATGCAAGTCAACGTTGTCCATCTTAAAGACGTCCAATATGGTTTGTTTCTAATATGTAGTTAATCATTCTAGTGAAATTATTTGACAAACTCTTCTTTTTGAATTCAAATCTAAAAATGAGATTAAAATTCTATGTCTTCTGTGAATTTTTTTCTATGATTTTGATGATTTTAAGAAATTTTTTCTATAATTAAAAGAAAATTGCTAAAGAGAAATCATCATGTGTGCATTTCATTATTGTGTAGCCAAAGATTAAATTATACAGTTAATTTTTCATAAAGCTGAAGTAATTTGTTTTAAATCTATTTGCATTAGCTGTGACTCAAAATATATTTTTAAATTCAGTTTTTATTAAATTTTAATTTGAAAGAGTCTTTGCTCGGTACAGATAAAGAAATGAATACAAATAATCCTCAATAACTTTATGATGATAATTTAAAATAATAATCAATTTTGGAATTTTAATAAATATTTTGATGTATATTGATGTTTTGAATTTTTTAAGTGGGCCGAAAATCATCCTTTAGCAGGACGCTTAAAGTTTTCCGAGTACATGATAATGCCCGTGCAAAGAATTACTCGCTACCACATCCTCATAGAAAATATCAGCCAATTTACCGATGAAAATTTCAAGCGAGAAAAGTTCATTTCAATTGTAATTTTTGTATTTTTTCTCCAAAACTTAATTAAACATTTTGCTAAAAAAAATAGAAAGAAGTAGTAAATTCATTGCCAAACACGATTAATCTCAAGCTTGGTTATTTGGCCCAGTTTAATGACATATCGGACTCAATAGAAAAATACGAGGGTGTTCAAGGACAAAACGAGGAAATAAATGACATATTAAATCAATTTAAAAAGTTTGACATAAAATCTCCGCTGCCCGGTTGTGCCAAAACATCTGTCAGAGAATTGATACATCAAGGCCCGCTGCGTCTTAAAGACGTGCCAAAGTCTGTTGATGTTCACTGTTTTCTTTTTACAGATATGCTGCTAATAACTCAACTTAAAAAAAGCAAAAAATACAAAATAATTAAGCCGCCAATGCAAACAAATCGAATGATAATCAAAGAATTGAGCCAAAGTGACAAAGCATTTATTTGCATTTCTCTAAACGACTACAATGTGCCTGACTCGGTCTACATGTTCATATCGAATCAGTGCAAAAGATGGATAGAACTTCTTGAATCGGCCAAACAAAAATATTTGTTAGAAAGAGAAAAATTTTTAAATGAATCAAAATTATCGAAAGCCGAATCAAACTACGAAAGTGAAACCTCTACAAACACTAATTCTCAAAGTGTTTCGACCGAGTCAAACGAAATGGAAAGCGATTCGGACCGCCGAAACTCGAGTGCCACCCTGACCGAAAATCAGTCCGAGGCTACAATCGTCGAAAATGTCAAATCTCCGATCTTGGATAAAAAAGTCTATCAAAAACAGCAGACAAGTGGGACAAGAATTTTCGGCGGTCGATTGGAAAGACCGAGACGAAACATGACTGATCCGAATCAACATTGCACTGAGGAAAAGCATCCAATAGCTAAGCGAAATTCGCTCAACGACCGGCCAGGCAGCATGAAACCATCTCTTATTAATCAAACTAGATTTAACTTTTTTGCTGATAGCACATCGACAATCCTAAGCACAGATAGTGGTGTTAGTAATTGTGACAATAATCAAATAAGCTTTTCTCAGGAGTCCATAACCAAACATTCACCGGTAAAAATAATTCCAAAAAATATGTCACCTTCAAGTCCAACATCTTCGTCCTATTCGTCTACATCAAATGAGCCCATTTATTCGAATTTATCTATGTCCTCTTCATCCTCTTCAAACTGTTCCAAATATGACACAATCAAAAATTACAAACCATTAGATGAGGATTTTTATGAAGACGATGACACAATCGAAGCAAATGAAACTAAAACTAGTGAGCTTAATGCATCAGCATGTGACAGTAATTTCATGTTTAAAAAAATTCCTAATTTTCGCGTGAAACAGCCATGTAGTGAGAATATAAAGCTAATTAAAGCAAATTTTGAAAGTTTGGACGCCAAGGCAAATGACATTAAAAACGATGTCTCTAAAGTTTGTGTACGCAAGCCTTTGATACGCATTAGGCCTACTAATTTCAAAAATGAGGCGGCAAGATTACGGTCAGAAAATGTATTTTGTAATAGCCTAAATTCGGATTGTAGCTATGATTCGACAATTGATTCGGCACAAATGAGCGCCAATGGTCTCAGTTTGGACAACCATCACCGAATGATTCTGGTTAATTTGTTGCACACAACTTTAGACTCTACGTAAGATAATTATTTAATATTATATTTTTTAAAATCAGAATTTAAAAATTTTATTTAAAGTGAGGTATGAAACTAAGTTGATAGAGAATAGATGTCGATGAATGAATGCTCAAATTTAATAAATTGTAAAAATTTTAATCTAGGATCATTTTCTTATTTGTAAAGAATTGAATAATTTAATTTTTTTTATTTTACATTGATAAATAACACTTGATTACAAAAATCGTTTCTTTCAACATTTTTTAGCATTGTAAAAAAATATTATTTAAAATAGACATACACTTTTGTAAGAAAATTAATTAATAATTTATTTTTAAAAAAATATTAATAAAATTTTAATAAAATTTACCATTATTCTTTTATTATACTTTTTTTTTCACATTTACCTGGCACTTCTAAACCGAATTTTCTATGAACAGTCCGGCTTGAGCGCATCTTGATGTTTCAGACACGGTTCTGACTCTCCGGGTTCCGATTCAACATCTGTGTTTCGCAGTAAATATCCCACATTTCTGCTAGCAACCTAGTTAGCAATAATATTAGCGTAACCCCAGCTCGCTTCAAACTCTGAAATTATTAGTTTAATGCTTTGTAAAGACTTAATTTTAAGAAAAATAATAAAAAATATTCTTTTTTTAATTGTGAATTTCGAATTCGAATTTTTAGTTAATAAAATTAATTAACTATTTTCTAGTAATAGATCATCTTCCTCATTATCCACTAATAGGAGGGGTAGACCCATCCAAATTATTTAAAGTCAAAATTTTACGAAACTTTTGCAAGTTAAAATTCAATTACAGTCATTTGGTTACTTAGCTTTCTTAATAAGAAATCAGTTTAAATAAAAATGAAAAAGCTCTAATATTTAGAATAAAGGGTAAACTATAAGGATCAAAAAACAAATTCTAAATCTCGAAGGAATACGGTATACATAAAAAATTGACAAAAAAGGTTCCTAAATTAATTAAATAAATCCAATTGCAAATAGAGGGTCATTAAAGCTCGTATAACCCAGATGTTTGAATTTTGCTTGTGTGATGCATTAATTCGGATGGTGATGATCATAAAGTTGATCATCACAAAAGCAAAGGGTCTAAGGTTCGATCCCCGTTAAGGGAGAAAAATATTTAATTATTAAATATTGTTTATTGTTTGAATAAAAATTTACAACCGAGACTGTATAAACCATAAAAGCTTTATTCAACTTTTCTACATCTTTTTTCAAATGAGTTGCTATCAAGTGGAAGACCCAAATATTCATAACAATCTAAATTGGCAATTAAACTACGTTTATATTGAATTTTACCAATTTGAAACACTCTTTTAATAACCTCATGGCATGATCATTTGAGAGTGATAGAATTAAAATATCGTCACAATACGCAATGACATTGCACCAATATTTAACTTAGGGCAATTTTCTATCAATTCATTAATTGAAAAAAAAAACAAGTAGCGGGAGTGAATCCGTCTTTGTTTTGGAATTTGAGCAGAAATTTTAATAGAATAGAAATTAGTCAAGCTAATGTTTAATCTAATTAATGATTTTTTTGAATGAATAAATCACATAAAAAAATCACATGCTGGTCTCATTTTGGAATGGATCTTAGGTCAAATTTTAAAGTAAACTATTTAAGTTAAGGTAAATCAGTAAAAAAAAATTTATTTTTTTTTAGTTATAAGAAAAAAAAATTTTTAGATATTTTTTAAAACATAAATTCATTTTTAGAAGAAAAAATTTGATGAACAGAATTTTATTCATATGTGTAAAGTAAGCTTCCGTCTTTTCCAACTGCAAATTTTAAATTGGCCAAGCTAGTAGAATTGAGTTCAGTTTTAGTTAAATTGTTTGACAGATTAATATTTGATTGTGAGCTATTTTTGCCATTATCATCATCTAACATATTTTCTTCTTTTATTTCTTTATAATTAACATCAGAACATATGTTAACTGGATCCGTTTGAGTCTTTAAGATTGATCTAATACTTGGTTGTTCAAATTCTCTGATGATTATTTTATTTGGTCGCTTACGATATTCTGCTTCGCTTTGATCTGAATTATTTTTGTCAATATTATTAAAAAAATTATAAAAAAATCTAATCTAATTAACTAATAAAGCTATATATCTAAACTAATACAATTAGAAACGATTTATATTAGAGCCTGTACCTGATTCTGGATTTAACTTTTGCGATTCTCGCTTAATAAATTCCTCGCGAACCATTGGTACATAAATGATATCATTGTTTAAGCAAATTTGAGATTTGTTCAAGCTTGAATTAAGATTTTTATTATCTACAAAATGTTTTTCACTTGATTCTGATCTAACGTGAATTTCCTCATTAAAACCTGATCTCGATTTAAGTCGAGATCTTTGATTTTCTGCATCTGTATTAAGCACCACTTTTTCAGGTCGATATGACTCAGCGTTCAAAATGCGAACTGATCTTGGCACTTCCAAATATCGGTCTGAGCTTTTACTCCTCATTTTTGGCGGACTCTGGGACCGATCTGTCTTTATAAGCACTTTTTCTTTGCGTATTTCATAGATTTTATCACTTGGAATGATGTCACAGTCTATCTTAGACGCGATTCTCTCACAGTCATCATAAGTGTACTGGCTGTATGGTTTACGCATGCTCATTTGACGTGGCTCTAGGTAAAAATCTTCTTTGTAGCAGTTTGGTCTAAGGGTCTGATATTGACCAGGGCGATAGTATTTTGTGTCAACTGGAACATCAGCATAATTTGATGTGATTGGTAAGCAAGGACTAGGGGTAGAACAACGACTGGTTCTACACGGATCACACGGATCCGGCAGTCGTCCAATCGGCTCATTAGGTCTTCCATAATACCGAGGCGGCTCACGGCGATACAAGTCACCATAATCGTAGCCTACTTCTCTACAGACTAAATTTTTTACTGCTTGATTCCGAAATCTAAAGGAAAAATTATTTATTTTTTTGTATTCCAATTAAGAACATGAAAATATTTACGCGTCAGCAGAAGCATTTCGTCTCTGCTTTGGCCTGCTCATATCACTACCCATTTTCGATTGTTTTTTCAAAGTTCAGTTTTTTAAAAATTTTCAATTTTTATACGAAAATTTTTATCTTGAATTTTTTAGGCGGAAAATAGAAAAAATTATAGAATGGAATTATGCAAGAGGTGGAAAACTATTCAATTGGAGTTTAATTTTATTTAGTTTTTGATGAGAAAAACAAAATCGTTTACAATTATGGTGAGAGCCCAAATAGAAATTTTGATATTTGGTAAGAAAAAAAAATACAACCAATTGTACAGGTAACGCTTGATATAATTTTATATCAATTTTAAAATTTTCATTTGTATTAAAAACAATCAAAATTTTTTTTTGTCGCCTATTTAGCTTATTTGAAACTATTTATTAACTTATCATTCCCTGATTCTTTATGTTTACAATTTTTAATGACTGATTTGCAATTATATTGTTTAAGCTTAATTACCTTCTGTAATTGAAGTAAATTTTTTAAATATTTTTTAAGAGACTTCACAATTTTATTAAACAAAGTAGCAATTATAATTAGACACTATTGGACTTTCTTGTCTCTACTTTTACTGAAATTAATAATTGAGTCAAAATAATTAATTTTTCTCATTCAAAAATAAGTTAAAAAGTTTTTTACTTTTTTTTTAAATTAATTAAAACTTTTCTTTATTAGTTTATGACAGAAAGTTTTTATGTGAAAAAAAATAAATTTTTTAATTCAAAGTAAAATTTTAGATTTGTTAAAATTTAAAATATATTCTTAAATTTTGGTTAATTAGAATTTGAACAAGACAATTAGTCAAATTTAACAAATAACTCTTAAAAAAAAACATCTTTCTTAGAGATTGATATCAACATAAATAATAGAAAAGTTTATCATAGCAATAAAGTCATAATAATAATTAATTGTCTAGCGGATAATAAAATGCTCTCATTTTCTTTTCCAGTATTTTTGTAAGCAACAGCTTCGTTCTGACACACAGTTAACTGCATCGAGTTGATTATCTAGACTCAAATTTTAACCCAGTTGAAACCGGTCTCCCTTTTTAAATAAAAATGATTAAACATGAATTCCAAACCGCATAGATATTTTCTTTCTTAGTTAGATGCGAACCTTGGATCTTCTGCTCAACTCTATGACTAACAAACTAACTATTAGGCTAAAAATTATAATTATAATTAAATACTATTGGATTTAAATTTTTGAGCAATTTTCTAAAAAAGTAAGATCAATTTGAAAAAATTTATTAAATAAATAAATATTAATAACAAATATAACTCTTTCAAAATCAATATTAATTACGAACAATATTAAATCTATGTATTTTTTGCTATTTGCGTATGCTTAATAAAATAAACAATAAGCTTATAAATTATTTAAATTTAAAATAAAATTAAAATAAAGAATGCTAAAGTTTTAGAATTTGTTTTTATTTTAGCAAAAAAAAAAAAAATCTTAGCTGATATAAATTGGTTTAGTTTTGATTTCTTTTTTTACTGGTACTATTTTATTGTTTTTTTTGATAAAAATAGAAGAAAAGTCCATTAAAATAAAAGTTGACCAACACAAAATTATTATTACTATTGCTATAATAGTTGCTGTACTGATAATTTTTTTTATTGTTTTCATCTCACTTGATTCTAATTCACAATTGTTCCCAGTATAAAATGGAAAGCATCGACATTCTCCATTCTCTGTTGTTTCGTTGAAAAAACAGAAGCCGTTGTGCGAACAAGTTTTGTTGATACAGTAGTCATCTTTTTTTTTTTCACAATAAGTTCCGTAATATCTTTGTGAACAGGTACAATTAAATTCATAGTAAAAATCACCGGTTAATAATGAGATAGTTTTAGTTTCAGAACAAATACCATTGTTTAAACAAGGCTTACTAATGCACTTATGTTTATTCAGTTGGCATGTATTTCCTGTGTAGTCTTCAAAGCACACACATCTGAAATCGTTATCAGTGAATTGCTTGCATATTCCATTAGCAGAGCAGTTATTTAGACAATAGTTTAGATCAAATTTCTTGTCTAATAAATAAAGAACCGAATTTAAATCATTTAAATCTAATATGGAACCATCTAAATTAATAAGGCATGTTGAATTGAAAATTTTAAATGAGTCATATGCCAAAATGTTATAAATTCCGAATCTCATAAAAGTTTTGTAAATTACAATTTTTTTTACACTGAGTAAACCATCTTGGTTGTTGACAATTTGTGAAGTAGAATCTCCAAAGTCTATTGTAACATTCTGGTCAAAACCAAAAAATTCCAATGAAAAATTAAATTCTTCACCTTTTTTTACCAATTTTGGACAATTGATTAATTTAACTTAAAATAAATTATTTTATTTTAATAAAATTTTAGAATTTTAATTTTAAGCTACAATTTTAAAAGTTTATTCAACTTATTAGAATTTAAAATCATAAAATTTTAATGCAAATATAGAATCGTTTACTGTGTAAATTGAAAAAAAATTGTGGAATCAAATTTTTTTCAAAAATAAAGAAGGTAATAATAAAAATTCGGTTGAGTTTTAAAAATGTGTAAAATACATAAATGAATCTATATCTGCTTTCACAGTTTAACTTAAAGCAAAAAATATCATCAACTAAAGTCCTTATTAAATATTTCAATAAATTGATATAAAACAATTCAGAGACTCAAATTTTGAAAATTGATTTAATTTTTAAGTATACTTCCTGAAACATTTATATGCTCTGATGCATATATGTCTAATTCATCTAAATTGACTTTAAACTCATAAGAGCCTAGATTTGAAATTGTTCTTTGTAAATAAAAAGTTTCATTTGTAGCATTTTCCTCAATTGTAGTATCAATATCTTCGTAGTATATTTTGGCTTTAAAAGTATAATTTTGCAAATTATAATTCACTTCACAAAAAGTTGTCTGATCTAAAACTAATGTTTTTGGATGACAATCTATTGAAACATCATCATCTAAAATTTAGAAATTTGAAATCAATTTAGAAATCAAAATTATATTAATTATCTAACAATTTATTCTATAGACCGAATTTTTTAATATATCACCACATATTTGTTCATTATTTCCTAAACAATTCATTGTACAATTTCCATTCTTGTATTTACCGTATGAATTACCACAAAAACATTCCAGTCTATTAAATTTTAAAAATTAAGATAATTTTTTTTACTAAATTTTGATTTTTATTTAAATCTAATCAATATATACGACCAGAAATTTAAAATTCAGATTTGCTAGTGTTTGCAAATAATTGTCGTTTGAATTAAAAAGTTTATCAAGTATTTTAAAAGCAAAGAATTATTTTAAGTTTTTAGAGTTAAAAACAATTTGAATATAAAAAACTCTGAGAAGATATGCTCAAATTTAAAAAAATCTTACCCTCTTTGAGTTCCAGAAAATTTAAATTTTTCTTGAAAACAAATTTCACCGCACAAATCATTAGTTATTTTAAGTTCATTTGTTTCCTGGAAAAATTCTAAATCTCTTATTGTATCGTTATCGTTGAAACAACCAAGTTCAGATATTCCATAATATTTTCTTGAAAACAAATCTTAAAAAATAAAAATTGAAAAAAAGAAAATAATTTAAATAAAATAAACTTTTAGTCACAAATATAGTTTTTGTTTGATTCAAGAAAAAAGGATTATTAATGGATACATTTATCTGATAAAGACCAACATCTGAATAGACTTTTTCTATTTTTATTGTCTTTTCTGTAGTATTTTTTTGGAAATAATCTTCATCGCCAAAATTTATGTCTATTAAAAATGTAGAGTTTTGATGAGTTAAAATCAACACATAAAATGTAAATTGCTCATTTGCAAAAACATAACTCGGAGAATTAATTATTAAAGATTGACCAGAAGGTGGATAAGTGTAAGTAAATACTGGTGAAGAAGTGGTAGATTCAGAGCTTGATCGAGTTCTGCATCCATTGATAGAGTCAAATTTTAACATTAGATAAATTGCGATTAATTGATAAAAAAATTTCATTTCGAGGACTGAAAAAAAAATGTTTCTTGGATTTTTTAAATTTTGAGGAAAATATAATCGATAAACAATAATGATTGAAATTTTTTTACTTTATTTTCATTTATTTTATTTTATTTAAAAATACTTAAAATATTATTTGCATATATTGAAACATCTGAGAAGATATGCTCAATTTCCAGTTTTTAATAATTTATAATATATGTTTTGTTTACTGATATTGTGAAAAGGATGATTCAACAAAACCGATTTTTTCTTTTTAAAATTTAGCAAATAAAAAAATAATTAATAATTTAAGTTTCATGTTTCATTTTATTTACAAAAAACTCTCTTGTTGTTTAGTTATTATGGAATTTAAAATTTTTGAAAAATAATTAAAAATTTATTAAAAATTTCTTAATGCCAGTTCTTAGCCTTATTAAATGAAAAAAAATTCAGAATTCAAAAGACAATTTGAAGTTTTAAAAAATTAACTAGTTATATAATGGAAAATAGCAATATTAGTTTAACATAAGAATTGATGACAATAATATCGAAAGGCCAAAATAAATCTAGTTTGATGATGGAAAAGAGTCAGTCTAACTTTTCGCTTGCTTATGAGACTGTTGGTCTAAAAAATTTATCTAATTCAGGTTATTGCTAAAACAGAAAGATCATTCTAAAAAGGATAAAAAAATAAATTCCAAATAAAAAGTCTTTTTTTGTTTAATTTAGCAATAAAATTTATTCATTTTCTTCGGATTCATCAAATTTTACTACAAGTGAAGTGTTTGAAGCTGATTTTTTCTTCATTGAAATTGAATGATCACTTGAATCTTTTGTCAAAGGTGAAGAGGCTGATCTTTTTAATTTTTTAAATTGATTGTACGAGCGCTTTCGTTCTTTCTCTATTCTTTTTATTTCGATTTGACTCTCTTCATTAGATCTTCTATATGCTTCGTCTAAAGTTTTAGCCCTCTCTAAAGTTTCATAAATTTTATCTCTATAAGTTATTGCCGTTTTACTTAAAGAACAAAAAATATATACAAAGCAAAAAATTTAAAAATCTTACGCTGGATTTTGAACAATTTCACTTCTGGTAATTTTAAATCCAATAGAACTGTCCGATTTTAAGCTATGCAAATTCAAATAATGATTAATAAGCGCACTTTTTCCTTTTAAATTAAAAGACACTATTTCAATTAATGAACCCTCACCAACTACATGAGACTCATAATTATTTTTTTTATATAATGAATTAAGGATCTTCTCAAAATCATTGTTAGAATCAATGTTTTTATTTTCTGTTTGATCATTAAATTCAGTGTCTTTTTCTCCTAAACTATTAAGCAATTTTTCCAGATTACTAATTTTGGTCATAACTTTAATATTTAGAATTCTTTGAAATATTTAAACAAAAATTAGTTCAAAAATACTTTCATTATTTTGCGATACTTTGGTGTCTCCAGTCACATTTATTTCATCTTTTATTTGCCAATTTTCATAACTTTCAGGTATGGGTCTCAAACCGAGCACCCACTCGTGAACTACATTGCAAATTTCTTGCTTAAATTCGTTGTTAAACTGCAAAACACAATCGGGAAATACATTGAAAAAAGCCAAATAAATTGCTTGAGACAAGAAAGTAGCATAATTCTCGAAAAAACGATCTCTTATACTGGGATGTATATTTAATAGTAAAGCTGCGAAGCTCTCAGATATACGGCTAAAAAACTTGTATGCGTCTATCTCCAGAGACGGATCTTTCTAAAAAAATTTGTGAAAAATATACCAAAAAATTAAAAATTTACTTTAAAATATTTTAAATAAAACCACCAAAAGCTATCCAAGAGAATGGCTATGCTAGCGTCTGTGCGAATAATTACTGTCCAATATTTCAGAAAATTTTTCTTAAAAAATTTAAAAAAAATGAAAATATTTTCAATTGCAATAAAAATTTTGTGATCAATAAAAATTGATCACTTAAATTAACTGAAAAAAAAATTTCTTTATTAGAATCTTATTTTTTTAAATTTTAGAATTTACCTTAAAATTCATTTTTGTGCTTAAACTATTCAAAAGCTGTACTGCCTCAACATGACCCGGCAATTCAGTCAATTCATGTTCACTGAAACCATTGTAATTAAAGTTTTCAATTGATTTTTTGTCACTCGTTCTTGTAATAGACTTTTTTTCTATTTTCAATGTTGGATAGAACATTTGATTGTCTTTAATTTTTGCTTCAACTTCATTTTCTGTTAAATAGTCTATAATTATGAAAGAAGATTAATTTCATTCGTTCATTTTAAATAAGAGGTAATGATAAGGATAAGTAGTAAAAAAAAATACAATCTAAAAGATAGCAGTCCAAAAATCAGATTTTAGATGTTTAGTACTTTAACTTACTTGGATTCGATACAATACTCAACTGAGAAAACTGTTCAGCTATTCAAATTTTAGAATTAAGACCCTAAGAGAAATGTGTAATACTTACAGCCTTTTTTTAAAAGAAAATTGTTGTTCCTTATCTTAGAATCTCTTTTATCGTCCTCCAAGATCAGTGTTCTGTAAAAATCAATTTTTAAATCGATTTCAATTAGATCTTTTTCAACATTGTCCATTAAAGAGTTATTTATGTTTATTTCTTCTTTCAGCATCTAATAGAATTTTTTTTAAATTAAAATTTAATATTTTTGAGAATAGAGATTCAATTTTGCCAATTGCGTTAAATCTAAATTCACTTTTTTGTTCATAATACCGTAAATATTTGTCCTTGATTTCCCAAAATATTGTCGGTGTTAAGATTAAGCTCATCTCTAATATTTATATCAAAATAGTCGTCCTTTAATAATTTTATTTTTAAATATTATATTAGTTTAAATAAAAATTTAAATTACCAAATTAATGTGTTTTAAAGCCTTTTCAAGTTCAGTTTCTTTAAATTCAAATTCAGGCTCCGGTGTTTTGACCGGCTCATCGAAAAGGAAACCAAACATTCAAAAATTTGTATTTACTTTTTATTTTATAAATGTAAAAATTATAATTAAAAAAATTTGATATTTATTAAATTATGTAACCTGGCAACAGCTTTTGAATTTGGCGCAATTTCTTTAAAATTTTTTCTGTTCAAAATCAAAACCAAAATTTAAGTTTTCAAATGACGGGCAAAAGTAATTTCAATATTCTTTTAAAAATTTCTTAATTTTTTTTCTAGAGACTGGTGAACACAGAAGTTTGATAACACGTCAGAAAAATATCATCAAGTTGAATCAGAGATTTAAAATCTTAGAATCTAGATTAGCTAATGTTGAACAAAAATTAAAATCTAATTTAAATAAACTTGAAAAATTTCGTTAAATATTTTATTTGAATAAATTATATAAAATATGTTTATTCATCTTTTCCAGTTGTTGTCTGATGTTCAAATAAGGGATATTTGGACACTACTTCGGACCATGTTGTTTTAAGATCTGCCAAGTCACCAACAACTTTTACAACGACTTCCAAATCGATTCTAATTTGTTGCATTGAGTCTCTTTCTCTCAAAGTAACAGTATTAGGCTCTTTTAGAGAATCAAAATCGATTGTTATTGCAAATGGAATGGCTATTTCATCTGTTCTAGCATAGCGACGACCAATAGATCCAGAACTGTCATCAACTTTGTGAGAAATTCCAACATTTGTCAATAAGGTGGCTATATATTGAGTTAAAATTATCAATAATAAAAAAATCTCTTAAATTAATATAATTACACAATTTCCTAATAAAGGGCTTAAATTCTTCATTTGCACTTAGAGGCAATACTGAACACTTATAAGGAGCAATTACAGGTGGAAGAGCTAAATACTTAATAAAAAATATATATAATAATTAAAGGCATAAAGTTAAAATTACAGTTCTTTGAGCATCTCGCACTATAAAATTATGCTCCCATATTGCGTACATGATGCGACCTATTCCAAATGATGGTTCGATAACTGATGGGACTATTTCTTCAACATGAACTGTTTTTTGGTGCTTTTTTACTTTAAGCAAATCTGCCTTTACATTAAATTTTTGACCATCAATTTCAAGTTCAACTTCTCCCCTTTTATTTTTAATTTTTATCATTTTTTTAAAATTTACTTTAAATGTGACTTTTTGAGAGTTTTTACAAAATAAAATTTAAATTAAGAATTTCCATTAATAATTGACATAATTATAAAATTTAAAATTTATAAAAATATAGATTATTTACTGTAAATTGCCATTAAAAAATAAATAAAGTTAAAGTTTTAAATATTTAAAAGAATAATTGATTTTTCGTTAGTTTCTTAATTAATGATAGATAAGATGATCGTGTGAAATATCAATAAAGATAATTGATATGAGGCTTTAACTAGAACCTTATTTATTTTATTTCAGCTTAGATAATATATTTTTTTAAAACTAAATTAAGTTTGAAGTATTAATTTTCTATAGTAATTTTCCTTTCAAAAAGTCAACTTTAATTTTGATAATAATATTACTGCTCAGCATTTAGAATGCGAACTTCAAGCTCTTCGACTTGGTTTTTATTGAGCTTTTCTAAATAGCCTGTTATTTTCTTAGCATTTTGTTTGAATAATTTTCCAATTGAGCCTTTATCTGCAACTACTTCGACCACATCAATTACTTTCGGTTGTGGAAGTTGTTTCTCAGCTGCGAGTTTGACACCTGAGTGTTGAGCATGTTGGGTTAAATCATAGCATGATCTATCCGCACATCCAACACATTCAACCCAACCATACGAAGTATGGATCTCAGCGTCCCAACAATCACAAGCATAATGTGCCATCTCATTAGACATGTGCTGTCTGAAACGAAGTTTTTCGTTTTTAACCCCACATCTTGTCAGAAACAGAAAAATTCTGGCAATAAAATAACCAAGAGTTTCATTATTAACTAAGCCCTAAATAAAGCACTTTTGTTTTGTTTTTTTAATATTCAAATAAATTTCTTACACTTCGGACTGCATCTCCGATTTTGATTGTTTGAGCTGACTGACCTGATAATTGATTTTCAGCCGAATATAAAACAACTTCAACGTTTTCGACATTGGCAAATTTTGGATGATCTTTATCAGATGGATCAACAAAATGCTCTATCTCGCTCATAGTAAATTCTCTTCAATTTTAAAGATGAAATTTTTTTAACTAAGATATCAAGTTTTTTTATTACCTCACTCTAAGTAGACCAGATCTTGGTGAAATTTCGTTTCTGAACGAGTTTCCTATTTGTGCAGCAGCAAACGGAAGCTTACCCTGATTAAATTCAAGAAGCCTCTTAAAGTTGACAAACATACCTTGTGCAGTTTCAGGCCTAAGAAAGCCTTTAATTGTTCCGGTTGGACCAATCGATGTAGCAAACATAAGATTAAATGCCACTGGCTCGGTTAAATCATTATTAGTTATGGGTGATTTCATGTTGTATTTGGAAATAACTTCTTGCATGTCGCTAGCGCTCATGTTGTCTACTTGGCGTAAATAACTTTCGATTTCGTTGCGTTTTTCAGCAGTTAGCTTTTTATCTTGCAGCATTTTTTCCAAATGAGCTTCTATCAAGTGATCAGCTCGAAAACATTCACCACTCTTAACATCTTTTACCATAAAATCAGAAAATCTTGCAACGTGACCAGAAGCAACAAGAACTTGAGATGGAGTTAACATAGAGCAATCAATTTCCAACATTTGCTCTTCAAGAACGAAAAATTTTCGCCATTCATTTAAAAGATTGGCTTTCGTTGCACAACCCATCGGACCATAATCATAAAGACCGTTTACTCCTCCGTAAATGGCAAAAGATTGATCATAGAAGAATCTTCTTTTCAACAAATCTTCGAGTTTACTACGGTCGATTTTATTCTCTTTTGGTATCAACTCTTCAATTTTATTTTCCAATGTGTTTTTTCGAGCTTTCAACTCGGCAACAGCGCGTGTAACATCGATATCTGGTGCTTTTTCAGCTTTTAGTTTTTTAACCAGCTCACCCTAAAAAAATCGTCATAAAGAAATTCTTAGAAAAATTAAAAATCTTTTTTACTTGCTCAGCAACAGCTAAGCGTAATGGCTTTAAAAGTTCTTCAATTTCAGTAGTCATTTCTCACTTTGAAAAATATTTTTTTTTAATTTAAATATTTTAATAAAATAAATCAAATATGAACATAGATTTGAAAGCTAATCAAAACAAGTTTCAATATATTTCAGCATAATTGCAGCATGTTTTCATTTGCCAATTTATATGACCTTGACTATCGATTTAAATACTTTCATAGCCATATACTTATGAATCGATTTTGTATAATTAATATTTTTTAAAAAATTTGAATCTTTTTTAAAATTATAATTTTTGATTATTATTTTTTAGGTCTTAATTTTTGATTAATTAGGGAAGCTTTTAATCAATTTTAATTTTTAAATACACAAGCATTAATTTTAACAAAAAATATATCTAATAATATATCTCTAAATAAAAATATTTTAACAAATGATAGGCAATTTTTATAGAAATCTTAAAATCAGAAAACCAAGAAAATTCTCAAAAACAAAAAATGTAAAAAATTTGTTTTAAAATTGTAAAATTTAAGTTTAATTTTACCAAATTAAACAAAGTAAATTATTTTATCAAAATTGTAATCATTTGAAATTTTATCAGTTTTATAAAAGCATACTTTTCAAACATGTTTTAAAAATTTTATCTCAGATAGTTTATAAAAATCAGATATAACTCTATGTCACACACAGTGGATACACAAATGAAAGTGATGAATTAAATTCTTCATTACATAAGCAATTATTTTTGACATATAGATAACCGAATTACGAATCTGTCAATTATATTTATCATTAGATTAAAATTTTATGTATTAGAATTCTTTATTGTTTTTAAATTCAATTCCTAATAATTTAAACCAAAAAGTTTATAGCAGATATTCCATTTAATAAGTTACTATATTAATTTTTTTCTTAATATGTAAAAAATAATAGATTCCAGAACCAAGATAACCTAAATTGAACATCTAAAGGTAGTTCTTTACAACAAGTGGCTGAAAATTTCGATGATATAGTACAAAAACTAATCGAATCTATGCTAAAAAGAATTTCGTCTTGCTATAAAGCTAAAGGAGGTATACTTAAAATATAATAAAAAGAAAATTTCTAAACTTTATGTTACATGTTTCTTTTTTTAAAATAATAATTGGATTGTTTGTCAAATATGAAAATTTACCATCTCTTTTTCGCAAAAAATAAAAGATTTTGTTTTTTAAAATACAAAATTTCTAAATCTGCAGCGTCTTAGTGTATATTCTTAATGAATTTTTTAATTACTTTTATCGAAAAAAAATGTACCCTAAAAAAATCTGCAAAATAAAATAATTAATCCCAATGAAGATAGTAGTTTTTATTTCAAGTGAAAGCTTGCAGCGTTGATTTATCTTTTTAAATTTCAAAATTTCAGAGAAAAAAACTAATTGAGCATTATCATTAGATCTTTAACTTTAAGATACCAATATAAAGTTTAACTCTTTTAAATTATAACTTTAACCATACATTAAATATTTACCAAATTCTATAAAGAACATGCATTTTGATAATTAAAAAAATTAAAATCTCAAAAGGTAAAAACTCAATAATGATTAATAATGGAATATAAAATAATACAATAATCCTTGACATTTTCGTTCTTTAAATTTATTTCTATTTTTAAAATTATATTATTTGATATTTTTAAATATTAAGTTATTTTCCCCGTTCAGTAGCTATATCATTATTTTGTCACATTAGATTTTTTTTATTATTTAAATGAAAATTTATATATTTTTTCAATATCGGATTACCGAACACATATGACATGTCTCATATGTTTCAAAGATACAATAATTTTTTTTTGTATTAACAAGCCATATAAATAGTTATTTTACGAATACAAAATAATACAAAATAGGCGTCTTGATACGAATATTTAGTACACGAATACTCAAGATTTATTAGTATTTTATTCAAAATAAATAGTTTTTATAAAGTTCTTAAGGAAATTAGTACTAAAGTCTGAATAATTTTGCATGTAAATGATTTACGAGCTTTTTATCATATCTAAATATTAGATAATAAAGTTTTTATGAATTTAAACACAACCAGTTTAAAGTCAAATTATCGAGGCAAAAATGTTTTCAATTTTAGACGGCTTTCTTATTTGAAACGCTGAGCTAAGTATTTTTTTACTCTCGAAATTTTGCTCATAAAAGCTATACACTCAAACAAAAAAAAATTGCTGCTGGGCATCTTTATTTTTAAATTAAAAGGTAAAATTTCCAAAAAGTTTCTTAATTTAAATATGCTTAGAGTTCAATTATTATAATTTATGAAATGTTTTTGGTGACGTGATTGCTTTAACAAAGTTTAGTTAAAAAAGTATCTGACATGAATCATTAATCATTGCATAATTATGTTTTATTTTAAATAAATGAATTTATTAAAATATATTTTTCTATTTAGAATTTAATATGCTTAAGTATTTTAATCGTCATAAAGAGACTAATGAAGCATTTGATTCTGTTATAGATGGATTGAAGAAAATATACCGTGCAAAATTGTTGCCATTGGAACAAGCTTACAAGTTTCATGAGTTTCATTCACCAGTTCTTGACGATTCGGACTTTGAATCAAAACCAATGGTCTTGCTTGTTGGTCAGTACTCGACAGGCAAGACCTCTTTCATTCGATACTTACTCGAGTCGGACTTTCCCGGAATTCGAATCGGACCGGAGCCAACAACTGATTCGTTTATAGCAGTAATGTACAACGAGCATGAAAATGTCATACCGGGAAATGCACTCGTAGTTGATCCGAAAAAAAACTTCAAGCCGTTGTCGAAATTCGGAAATGCTTTTCTAAATCGTTTCCAGTGTTCGCAGCTTCCCAACGAGGTTCTCAAAAGTATTTCTTTTATTGATACGCCTGGTATTTTATCAGGTGAAAAACAGCGTCTCGATCGCGGTTATGACTATGCCGCCGTACTAGAATGGTTTGCAGAAAGATGTGACCGAATATTGCTCTTGTTTGACGCGCACAAACTAGACATATCGGATGAATTCAAGCGGTCTATTGAAGTTTTGAGACGAAATGATGAAAAAATTAGAATAGTTTTGAATAAAGCCGATATGATCGATCATCAGCAGCTGATGAGAGTCTATGGTGCTCTAATGTGGTCATTGGGAAAGGTTTTAAACACCCCGGAAGTCGCTCGTGTTTACATCGGCTCATTTTGGGATCAGCCCTTCAATTACGACACCTTACGACGTCTTTTTGAACTCGAGTCCCAAGACTTGTTCAAAGATTTGCAAAGTTTGCCAAAAAATGCAGCGCTAAGAAAATTAAATGATTTAATAAAACGAGCTCGTTTAGCCAAGGTTCATGCGTATATAATTAGTGAGCTCAAAGAAGAAATGCCGTCTATGTTTGGCAAAGATTCGAAAAAAAAAGAATTGATTAAAAATCTGGACAAAATATATGATAAAATACATCGAGTACATAATATATCGCCAGGTGATTTTCCCAATATACAGCGAATGAGAGAAATATTGGAACAATTTGACTTTAAGCAATTCAAGTCTTTAGATAAGAAACTAATAGAAAAGGTTGAAAATATGCTATCAGTTGATATAACGCAATTGATGCAGATGTTGCCCAGAGAAGAAACAAAAGCGCATTTAGAGTCGCCTGTTGGAGTCAAAGGCGGTGCGTTTGATGATTCAGATGGCCCATTTGGAATTGGTCAAACTGAGGGTGTCAATGCTGGAATAGGTGAAGAAATATGGGCGGTTGAGCGAGAAAGGACTCCATATGATGAGCTTTTTGATAATTTAAGTCCAATTGGTGGGAAAATAAGCGGTGCTACTGCCAAAGCAGAACTGATTAAATCCAAATTGCCTAATTCAGTTTTGGCCAAGGTTTGGCGTTTGTCTGATTACGATAAAGATGGCATGTTAGATAAAGATGAATGGGCTTTGGCTAATTATTTAATTAACTTAAAACTTAATGGTCATGAGCTGCCTAATACTCTACCAGATCATCTAGTTCCACCTTCCAAGCGCAGAATGTATCCCAGCTTAGACACATCAACTAATGAAGATTAATTTTTTAATTTTCTTTTACTGATAAAACCAATGAACAATTTTAATCTGTTATAAAATTTTTTTTTAAATAAATCAATTATGTTTTTTGTTTGCTTCTTTTAAATTGGTTCAGAAGAAGGTACTGTAAAATTTCAAACGATTTGATTCAAAAAAAAAATAACTTAAAAATTTTATTTTAGCTAAAATAGATGCAACAAAGTATGTATTAAGTTGCAGTTCTTTTTTTTAAATTAATTTTAGTCTATGAAAATTTTAGTATATAAATATTTGTAAAAATTATATTTGAACTTCACAATCTCTCCAAAATCGATTTGTGAATCATTTTTTGTCTCTTTATCAAATTATTACTTAAATTTTTAAGTATATACAATAAATAATTAAAAGTTTAAACTTATTAAATTTTAATTCAAGTTAAATAATAAAAAATATCTTATTAGAAAAAGAAAAAACGTCATTGGGCCTGTAGTCTCGCATCAAACTCTGAAATTCTAAATTTAATGTCTTTACAAGAAAAAAAATAAATACAATTTTTTTAATTATGCATTTGATGCAGCAATTTTGATTTAGAACTATTGAAAATGACAAGTGTTGGTAATCGACTCCAATCGATTAATAAAATTCAAAAATCGATCAATTTATTTTAGTCAACTATTAAGTCGATTATTTTTTTTTAGTTGATTAATAAAAAAATGTAAAATTAGTAAAATCAAATTTTTTTTATATAAGAAAAAACTTTCATCAATTAAAACTGATTTTGACTGCATTCCAGAAGAGCTAGTTTTGGCTGATACGAAGGCCAGAAACCATGTTGATCAAATGGAGATGTTTAATAGCTGCTTTGAATCTATAGCGTCTTCCTCTTTTTCCGTGGAAAATGACTCACCAAAATTTATTTTTGATATATTTAAGGAATTAAAACAAAGTGATTCTTTTAATACATCAAGTTTTTCCTTCCATGAAATAACTTTTGATGATATTAAAAAAGCTCTGGATGAATTACCGTCTTCTAGTTCACATGGTTTCCTTTTTTTCATTTATTAAAAACACGATCTATTAAAAAAGACATTTTAATTAAAAATTACCTACGGACACATTTTTGCAAGTTATTTTCACTAATTTTACATTTTTTAATAATCAACTAAAAAATGTAAAATTAGACAGTTTATTTTTGTTTTTTGATCTTTTTGGTTTCCCTTTTCTTGTGACTATTAGAGCCTGTTCTAGAAAAATTGATTTCTTCCTGAAAAAGTTGAGTAACCGAATGGTTAGAATTAAAATTAGAATTTTGACTTGTAAAATACTAAAATACTAAAATTTTCAATTAATTCTATTTTTTTGAAAATTTTTAGTATTTCAAAATACAAAAAATATTTTCAATACAAATTTTATATAAATATACTTTTTTGATTTTATAATTTAGTCGTTGAATTCTATGAATCCTTATCAAAATAATTAATTTAAATTTTTAAGGTTTTTGGTAGGATGGTTTGACGTTTTAAAAATTAAACTAAAATTTTTTTTGTCATCAATAAACAAATTCAGTTTTTTTTTTTTCAATTCTAATTTAATTTTTATGTTTAAATCACGAATATTTTTTAAAAAATATTTTCTTCCATATGATGAGATTTTTTTTACAAACAAACACTAATTTTTATTAACCATTTATTAAATGGAAATACACATGATAATAATTTTACATTGTTTTGTTTAAAAGGAATGATAACAAAAAGGTATTAAAAAATGGAAAAACAATTATTTATTTTCTTTCTCTATAACTTGCTGTATCAGACTAATGTTGTCTCCTTTTAGTAAAATTCGTCCTTTAATAAATATTAAAAATAAAAAAAAATAAGAAAATTAACTTATAATTAAAAAATATACCTAAATTTGTTCGAGTATTTTTTTTTAGATGAACTTCACATGCATCGTCCAAAACCAAGTTCATATATTCATCAAAACCCTTGGTTAAAAATTTTTAAATTAATGATAAATTTTTTTTAATTTTCTACAATTATTCTTCCTTCGATTCTCAAGTTTACTTGTTCATAAACCCAAATTTGGACTTTGGATTTCTAAATAAAAAAATCTATAATTTCATTAAATTATTGTTAAATTCTTACATTCTGAAGATAACGGAATATTAAGTTCTAAAAAAACAAAAAAAAATTAGTTAAACCATACTTAAGACCTTAAAATTACTTACAATGGGCTGAACCATAACTTTTTGAACCTTTTGGTTTCCCCTGAAAGCCATTTTCACTTTTTTATTTAACTTTTTTGAAATGTGTTGATTGAAATTTAATTTAAAATAAAAAAAAAACAAAATAAAGCATTTCAAATTTCTACTGTTGAGCAAAAATAACTTAATTTTATTTTAACACAAGTTTCAGAAATTTAGTCCTGTACATCATTTTAAAATAAATAAGGTTTACAACAACTCTTTGAACAACTATTTTTTTAGGCGAAATTTTTGCAAATGTTAATTAAAGAGATTACTAGACTTAGCAGAAACTCTCTGATTAAAATCTATAAATAGTTTGTTTAAGGTAAAAATAATTAAGTTGATTTATTAATCTTAGATTTAAAATTGTTATTTTAACGTCGACTCAAATAGTTATGTTAAAAAAGTAAAGGTTTTAATTTAAAATCCTCTTCCGATATTAGGAGCACACTTGAGACTCACAACTAAGGCTTAAATTTAAAAATTTAATTGGTTATGCCAAGCAAATTAATTTTATTAAAGTATGAATAATTTATAAAATAATTAATTTATAGAAATTGTTTATATTTTTAAAATTTAATTCATAAAATCTAAATGGTACTTATTTAGCACGAAAAATATCTTTGCCATTTTATGCTCAACTCTAAATTCTATAAGAATTTTTTTTTAAATTATACATTTTTTAATTAATTTTATTATAAGCTATTTCCTTTTGCAGATTTTTCTTTAAATATTTGATTTTTCTTAGAAAATGATACTTAACAATTTTTATGGAAAGTTCGACGAAGGTGTGCATTTTCATAAAATTTTCGAAAAAAATATTGACTTATATAAATTCGAGGAAAACTATCCCATGTCTACAAACAAATCAAAACAATTTTACAATCAAATAAAGAATCTCAAATCAGAGTCAACCAAAAAAATAGACATCAGAAATGAGGAATCTCTGGCTGAAAACAAAAGACTCACTAAAGAAAAAAATAAATTTACTGATGCAAATACTAAGCAAATATCAAATTTAGACTCTGATTTTGAATATGAGAAGCATGAAGATCAAAAAAAAAGTCGACATTCAAATCGAAACCAGCTTTTCACAGCAATGACAATTGACGCTAAGTTAGCTACAAATACATCGATTCTAAATTTGAAATCTCCAATAAATTATAATCTCAGAAAAATCGGCCAAGATGGAATTAAGCTTCCAAAACTAATTGAGCGAGATAGTAATAAAGTACCATTTAATATAAATAGACTATCACCAAAAAGTCGAAATGGTGAATACTTTTCGCTACCACTAATTGAAAATAAAAAACAAATGAACAATCAATTGTGCTTGAGGTCAGAGAAAGCTTACTTAGTTGATAAAAATAAACTAATAAATGAAAATTTGAATGATTTTGAGTGCACTAAAAAAAAGCCTATTGAATTTTATAATGAAAATCAATTTTCGAAACAAAAATTTGAGATTTTTTTGAGAAATAAGAATCGACGAAAAGAGCACATGCAAGAAACTGAGCCGATCGAAATCAGAAAGACTTCAAAAACAATTAAGAAAGAAAAATTTAAGACCAGTATTACACCATCAGTTAAGCTTTCAGAAGTAAATGAGAAAGTTTATCTAGAAATATTCATTCCCAAAGTTGTATAGCTATCATCAATAAATTATTAAAATTTTGAATGTTTTATTTAGAAATAAAATAATTATTTTCAAGGTAAAATAGTCAACATTTATTTTTTATTAATTTTTAATGCTTCCAAAAAAAAAAATAAACAAATTTTTTATGACAAAATGATTGTTTATAGGGAAAAAAACTAAAAGAAGCCAATTTTGTTCTAAAAATAAAAATAATCTAAATAATTAGTTCTTTTTTTTAAAAAACATATATTATTGGAATTGTGCGGACGTAAGGGGGTCGTGGTTTGGGTTCCTATTTTCATAAGATGGAGTTAGTTGATATTTCCAAGATAAAAAATCACTTTACTTTTATTTAATTTAAAAAATATTCTATTCATTTAATAAAGATAACATTTATTAATCTTTAAAAAAAAAAATTTAACAAAAAATATTAAAATTTATGTAATCATATTTTAATAGTTTTTGTAAAAAATGTCCAATTGTTTTTTATTTAATTCTCAATGATATCAGAACGATAAATTTTTTTTTAAATCTCGAAAAATAGTTTTAATGTACTAAGCTTTTTATTAAATAAAATTAAAAAATATATTATTTGATGAATGAAATGTTGGACAACCTGTATCAGCCCCAAGCCCAAACTTTCTGATAATGGGACGATTTGGGCCACGATAGGCACAGATAGTTTGGTAATGAGTCTGGTACGTTCATCTGCGATCACTGGTTTATATAAAATAATTTAATTATTAATTTTTGAAAATAAATTGTAAAACTGTAAAACCAAGTGTAATAATTTTTTTTATTACGTTTTATTTACTTCTTTTTAGATTCTTGAATTCTTTAAGTTGTCATTTAAAAAAAAAAATTTACTAGTTTTAATGTAATTTTTTAATTAAAATTATTTTTATTATTTTAATAATATCGTTTATTTATGGATAAAATAAAAAAGCAATTAAAAAAAATTTTTAAATTTAGTGTTTTTTTACAACATTTACTGCTGTATAAATCTCCTCTCGTTCAAATATCCAACTCGAAGTCAAATATATTAGAAATTTATATTTAAAATATGGAAATTAAAAA
>VANL01000731.1:0-24797 GCA_006352455.1 Brachionus sp. 'Tiscar'
CATCCCACCAACAAACTTTCAGCACCACTTCTCACGCCACACCATATCTGTTCAACACCCTCTGCACATAGAACTCTCAGTGGTTTTTGAAAACATAAAGTTGATTATGATATTGATTAACTTAAAATTTGAACAATTTCACCAAATTTTTTCTTTTCAAAAAAAAATATTTGATAAATATTTTATGAAAAATTAACAAGGATTGGTATTAATAAAAGAAAAAAAAGAATAATCTTAAATAAGATGACTGGATTTATTGATATATACTTTTAAAATTATCAAAAAACAAATTCGAACTAATTAATTAAAATGTATTGAACTTCTTTTTTGATCTTTTAATAATATAAACAGTTCTTTTTTTGCTTTTTATAATTTTAATAATAATAATATAATATAACTGTGGCTCCGGTGAAGTTTCTTACTTTCTTCTGATTTCGAAATTCTGATAGTGTCTGAACATGCAAATGAAAGATGAAAAAAAAATTTGCCATATTTTTTTGATATTACAAAATAAACTGATCATTTCAAAATACAATACATCAATTAAAACAAGAATTTCATAAAATTATTTTTTTATTTTGTAAAAAAAATTCGATATTTACTATAGCTATATTCTAAGTTTACTATAAATTAATAATCTCCCTTGTCTTTTTAAAATTTGAAATTTTTTATTTTATTCCAAACTATGATTCTGATAGCTGACATAATTTTAAAATGAAATCATAAGATACATCAGGTTGAGTCTTTAGTTTTTGCACTTTTAATATTAATTGTAATAATAATAAAGAGTAACTACAGTAAATGACTCACATTTGGTCATTTACGAAGCTTAGAGCCAGTAGACTCCAAGCTATGGTAGCTTATATTGTTTGCGCTTTGTCAAACTTGTTTTTAAAACCATTAACTATTCTGGATTCACAAATTTGTGTTGGCAGTTTGTTCCATCCTTTCACCACTCTATTAGTGAAAAAGTTTTCTCTTTTTCTGCAAATCGTTCGCTGCTGGCTTAGACGATGTGGATCCCCTCTAATGAACCCAGCGGGTCCAGTCCGCGTGAGGGACTTAGCAGGCATGTTAGGATGAAACCAGTTTACTGTTTACGGTTATTGTAGCCTCTGACGAATTTGAACATCAGTATCATGTCTCCTCTTTCTCTCCTTTCAGACAATTTTTGCAGCCTTAATTTACTTAGTCTCTCCTCATATGTCAAATGTCTGAGATGATGTATTGACTTCGTGGCCCTTCTTTGTACCATTTCAAGACACTTGATATCCTTGCTATTGTAAGGACACCACTCTTGTACAGCATATTCCAAATGTGGTCTTAGATAAGTCTTGTACAGTGAGATGAGCATTTTGACATCCATTGATTAAAAGTTTTGTGGATTGTAGCAAGTGCTGTGTTACCCCTTACAGCTGCTATCCTACATTGATCGTCTCACTTAAGATTGGACTTAATTTGGACTCCAAGATCTCTTTCCGAAAATGATTCATCAAGAATATGCACAATTCCAGATACTGGGTCGCTCATCTTGTATGACTCCACTTGATCATCATTATTTTAATTTTAACCTTCATTTATCAAAATTGAAGACCATTCGCCACTCAGATGTCCATTCGACCAATTTATCCAAGTCATCTTGCAGCATCTTTCTATCAAGATTGTTCTTGATAATTGCTATTAGTTTGCTATCATCGGCGAACAGCTTACAAAAGTGATGTAGCTTTTCTGGCATATCATTAATATATATAATATATTATTATTATTATTATTGGGTTTGGCTTATTTCATCCAAGTCTTTATAGAAGTAAGTATACTTCTTTATAGAAAGCATTTTAGAAGTAAAATAAAATCAAATTAATAAATTTAAGATTAAAAAGTTTGAAATGAGATAGGCTTAAACAAAAAAACTGAACTAAAATAGGACAAAAAATTAGATAGTTTCTAAATAAATATATAAGAGAAACGTTAATTTTTTTTTTTTTTTTTTGGAGGGATGGGATGTAGAAGATGACGACAATTAGGGCTGAAGCTCTCTAAGTAGCTTCCTGACCAAATATCTTTGTTTACCTTAAAATGTTAGGGTATAGCGAGTCAATAATTGAGTAGTTCCTTTTGCCAGTCTATGGTTTGAATTCGTTTATTAGATTGTTTGTGCTTTTTATTTTATTGATGCCGGCATTAGATATGTATTTAATGAGTAGTGTTTTGATTTTTGTGTTGAGTGGTTGGGTGTTAGCTAAAGAGCGGACTAATATGTTGGACGTTTTTTGTGACACTTTGAGTATTCTTTTAAGTGTTTTGTTTTGAATGATTTGTAATTTATCTCTTATTGATTTGGAAGCAACAGTGAACGGGAGCATACTGTATTGAATTTTGAAGAGGATGAATGCTTTGTAGATGGTTATAAGGTACTCGGGGTTGATATTGTAATTTTTACTGCTCAGGAGACGAATAAGGTGAAGTTTCTTGGCTAGGTATTTGTGCATATCTTGGAAATGCTTATCGAATGAGAGATGTTTGTCTAAGGTGATGCCAACTAGGATCGGATTACGATTTATAGTAAAAGAAGTGTTGGCTATTTTGAGTGAGAGAGTAGGCGATTTGTTGAAAGTTGTTTTATATTTTTTTTGTAATATAGTATAGTTTGTTTTATTTGCGTTAATTTTCATGCCTCATTTGTTTGCGAAGTCGTACATAATCTTAGTAGCTTTATTTAGTTTACGTTCGATAGTTTTGAGATTTTTGCTGGCGCACCACACTGTTATGTCATCAGCAAATAGGGCAAAGTGGATTTTAAGCAGCCGTAGTTTTTTTGCAGCCGTCAATTATGTATAGAGCGAAAAGTAGAGCACTTAAACAGCATCCTTGTGGCAGACCTGTCTTTATGTTGTGGCTCGATGATGTACTTTTGTTAATGTTGACTCTAAGGGTTCTGTTGTCCAGATAGGATTTGATCCATTTCCCTAATTTGGCTGGGCATTTGAGTTTGTGAAGCTTTTGAGTCATCAGATTATGTGGGATAGTGTCGAATGCTTTTTCGAAGTCGTAAAGTACTACCCCTGTCTTTTGCCCGAGTTTGAATCCATTTTTTGTTGTTTCAATGAGCTTGAAGATAACGTCTTGGGTGGATCTATTTTTACGAAAACCGGCTTGTTCTTCGATTATATAATATATTAATAGCATTTAATTTATTTGGAGATTAGATCAAATTTATTTTTTATCAATTAATTGATTTTAAATTCAAACAAAATATTTTAAATTATTCGATTTATATAAATTTGCCTGAATTTTAAAAGTGTAATTCAATTGATGATATTAGAACTTTTAAACATTTAGAAAAGGTAAAATTCTATGACTAACCCTCATTTTAATTAAGATTTTCTTATAAAGTATAATACAAATCTTGCATTTAAAAATAAAGAGTTAATATAAATTCTATTGATAGAAAGTAATATTAAAGAAGTATTTTAAATATTAATTTGGTCAGTAAAGTTTCTTGACCAGGTTAGATAAACATAAAAATAAATAAAAAACTTGATCCTCCTGGCTTTGTAAAGGAAGACAATATTTAGCTGTTTTAATTTTAAGTGATTGATGTCATAAATATTTTACCCTAAATTAATATTTACAAATAAATCCTCTGAAAAAATATTTAAATTGAAAAAATTGAATTTTATAAATTTTAAGCATAAACTTCTATCATCATAAATAAATAATAATAATAATTTTGTTTAGTTGATTTTTTATTCGTTTTAATTTTCTAAATACTTAATTATTTCTTTATTCAGTTAAAAAAAATAGAGAACAAAATAAAACTTATTAAAACAAGATTTATAAAATTCCGATAGATGTAAACTTGTTTTTTTTTTATTTTTAATTTATTTATTTTTATTTAATAATTTCAAAATTAAAAACCTATTCTTTTTGTTTGATGAAAATAATTCTTAAGGTCGATCAAAAAGAAAGTAATTTTATTACCATAGAAACTTACTTGCTTTTTTTTTTAATTTTCAAACACCTTTAAAAAAACGAATAGAAATAAAAAATCTAATTAAAATTTAACAAAATTTTTTATTTTCAAACATAGAAAAAATAATTTTTCTTAATGATTCCTTAATGATAAAAAAAACTAAATACGCATAAGGTTAGTTGTGTAGCGAAATGATCAAAAATTCAATAAAATCTAATGCCAATATTAAATTACTTAATAGGCGTCAATCATCGGAAAAAAAATTAAATCTAGATCTAAAGTCACGGTCTCAGGATATAATTTTAAACGTTGCTGCAGCATTTGGTCAGGAAGCATCACTGGGAAAATCAATTGACTTCAAAATTCAAATTAGATGTACAAATGAATTATTTAATATTGTAAAATTTCCTTTGTTGATGAAAATCCGAGATTTAAAAGCATGTTTGGAGTTTATTTGCGGAATACCATTTAATATACAACGATTGTCTTATTTGGATGACGGAGAGCTAATAGATTCTAAGGACATTCAATACTACGACATTATTGATGGGGGAATTGTGATTATGGATATTTGGACAATTTATTCCGGTCTTGTGCAAATCTGTTCGTATGGTACCATTGATGAAGCACTTAAACAAGGAGTCTCGCAAAAATTCGAATGGAACTCGCCAACTTCAGACTACATGTTCACCAAAGACAAAAATAAATATATTCAAGAAAGAGGTGGCATAGCGTTGTTCATTGCTTCTCATAGAGGCAATGTAAACCTTGTCAAAGGACTCGTTTCACATGGTGCTAACATAAACTACAAAAGTTCATATGGCAGATCACCTCTCATGGTCTCTGTGGTCGCAAATAAAACTGAAATTATTGAATTTTTGCTAGATAATAATGCCAATGTTGACTTGGCTGATATTAACGGAGACACTGCTCTTAGCATAGCTAAAAAATTTAACAATAAACTCGGAATACATAAGCTGACTCAGTACAAGTGGAAAAAGCGTACTGAAGCCGAAATGAAGTTAAAGGCTAAAAAACCCGAAAATGATGATGAAATTTTTCCTGATAAGCGATTGCCACATCAAGTGTTCGATTCATCTAAAAAAACCTGGCTTAAAGGAAATTTCATGCAAATATATATGGTCCAGCTTGTACCTCAAAGAGAATTTAGTGGCAGTGGTTTATCTGCACCAAAGAGTGTTGGAAAAGAAGGTTAGCCATATATGTTCAAATTGAGCATAATTGTATTGTTTAATTTTTTTTTAGTTTTAAAGTCTCATAAACAAAATAGATCAATAACTGAATTGAATTTGAGTAATAAAATTAAAGACAATCAAAGTGATGAAAGCGTTTCAAGTCCAGTTCAAGGCGGGCTTACTTTTGATAAGTGGCTGTCACAAAAGCTGAAGGCCAAAAAGCTTGAGCAACAAAAGCTAAAAAAAGCTGAGGCTGAAAAAGAACTTGAAAAGTAACCCATATAATTTTTCTTTCATCTATTTTAGTTTTTTTTTTTTTTATTTAAGTAGTAAAGAGGACTTTGCTAAAGATGCAGCAACGTCTGTAAATTTAGAAACAGATAACAATTTGTGGATGAAAGACTATTCAAAGCCGAGCTCAAATAGTAATAAGTTGGATTTATTCGATTTAAACAAAAAAAATGCAAACTTGGTTTTAAATACATCTTCGGATGTAATCAATGCAAACAATAGCAATAATTTTAATAGTGTTAGTATGGGTTCCATGAATACAAGCCGGTCTGGAAGACACATTGATATACTTGAAATTTATAAAGGCATGTCTTACGAAGAATGGACAAAGATAAGAGACACCTTTTTAAAATCCCATAACATGATTTAGAAATAAAATTTGTAAATTTTAATTTTTTTTTCATTAGTTTTTATCATAATTTTAAAAAATAAAACATCTGTTTTTCTAAAATTTATTTAAATTTTATTCATTAAAATGATAAAACAATTTTTGCTCTTAATGTTAATTGTTTGTTTATTGGGAAATTTGGTTCTTATTTACATGCTTTATGACCAAATATCATTGAGTGATAGTAAATTCCTTGAGCTCGATAAATGTCCATTTTGCTATGGAAAAAGCATATGTTTTGATTTACAATTTAAAGGAACCAGACTGAACACATACAATATTGAATTTGAGGACTCATTGTTAAACACTTACTTTCTTCAAAGTATATTGAATATAAAAAATGTTTTTTTTGCTTACGATTCATTGACTGGACAGAAGATGGTTGTAAAAAAGTTAGCTCACAATTTTGAATTAGATGAATTCGACGATAATGAAAAGAACTGCATGTCTAATGAAAATTTTTGTTTTACAAAAGCAATCAATTTTTATCAACAAAATATCACCAACAAGCTAGAGGAAAAATCTTTTCAGATAATTTCGAATTATTTGGAAATTGATTTTGCTAAATGTTTTAGTTCAAGACTAATTAATCTTATGTATGAAGGATATTTTAAGACATATTCAAAATCAGTCGAAAAAGTAACTAACTTTTTCGAGGACAATTTGGCAATATTAACAATTCTTAAAATTAATCCAGAACCAATTGTCATCCAGGTTTAGTGAATTTAATAGCATTTTACAATTGTTAAAATTTATTGTGTTTTAAGATTTTGTCAAAAAAAAATGGGTGGCCTTTCCCGCAATATTTCGGAAGTTGTGGAAGAACTACTTTTGAATCTTTTGAAGGAAAAACTATCGATCAATACTATAATAGTGATTTTATAATGAGGGTATCAATTTTTATTTCCTATTACATAAAATTTTTCCAATTAAAGTTCCGCAACCCATAAACCCTAGTATGTCAAAATTATGATATTATGGTTTAAAATTGTACTAGGTTATTTTTAATGAAAAATTAAATAATTTAAAAAAAAAATTTTATTTTTGAAACTTTTTTTAACGCCTGAACCGATGGCTATTTTTTTTTATATAAAAATAAAAAAAAATTTTGTTCATAAGTTATTTAAAAAAACTAGGATTTATGGGTTGTGGAACCTTATTTTTTAGAAAAAATTAAATAATAATCAAATTTTTTAACTTTTTTTAAATATTTTAATTTTTCTTAAGGTCTGGCTATTTTGCATATACTTTTATTAAAATAATTTTCTAAACCTTCTATGTCTGCAATTCATATTTAAATTAAAATTTATCTATCTCTTAAATTCCGTGATAAAATTTCGTCGTATTAAATCAATTTAAATATAGTAATTTCCTTTTTTAGTATGAAATCTTGTTTTTTAGTATAAAGAATTAAATCATTTAAAAAATTTTTTTTCAATTAAAAATCTAAAATGAAAAAATATCAAAATTATCTTAATTTGGATATTTTTTGATTATTAAATCTTGTTGAAAATATGCTTATTTTTTAAGATTAAAAAAGTAAGAAGAAAAAGTAGCACAAATGATTTTGAGTGTTAAATTTATCTTGAATCTTATATTTTATTCTTAAGGAGCTATAGCTCGGATAAATAAATAAATAAGGAATAAAATAATCATTTTTAAAATTCAAAATTTTTCTTGTCTAAACAAGTTTCAGTTATTTTATTTTAATAGAAAATTTTACTTATCAGCAAAAATTAAATTGAATGCTAAGAACTTAAAAAAATTTATTTATAAAATTTTTTAATTTAAAAATAAAAGTTAATGTTGTAAATTTTAATGAAAAAATTAATTTAAGATTAAAATTGCTAAGCGATTGATGGAAACTATTAAGAAGTTGGAGTACAATAGATTACATATTGGTGTATATTTGCTTGACCTCGGCTTGGAAAATATTTCATACGACGAACAAAACGATAGAATATATTTTATTGATGCAGAAAACGTTTTCTTGGTAGACAAACTAAAAATAAAGTCAGGTTATTTTTTTTGGCTTGTTATAATTAATTAAATTAGAACAAATTTCTGAACATCTCCAATTCAGAAATTTTAACTGACAAGTGGTTTCTAAAAATCAAATTCTATGTATAAGTATAAAGGCTTAATTTCAAAATTAAATTTCTTTATAAAACTTCTGAAATTTTCAAAAAGATAATATATTTTGAATATTTAAAATTGTAGTAAACAATTGCCTATATTTATAGGAAAAAAGGTGAAATTAAAATTACACCCAATTTAAAAATTTTTTAAATTTCGTAGAATTTCCTAGATAATTAGTTTTAACAAAACTGCAAAATGAACTAAAATTTACCACATTTCTAAGAATATTAGACAGATGTTTCTGAGAATATTTTCATTATTTAACTTTATTTTTTTTATACTGTTCAAGTCAAAAATTTTTTCGTGCTAAAAAATAATAAAAAATTCTACATAGCTGTGCAGATATTTCTAGTTTTTCTTTTTAAAAACATTTTTTCTGTTTATTTTAACTAACTTTTTTATTTTCTCATATTTATTTACTGTTAAAAAAAATATTTGAATTAAAAATTAGAAACTTTTTAAAAGCTTTTGTCAGTTATCAAATTCTTTAAAGTTAAATTCAAATTTAAAAATGAAATATTTGAAGAGCTTAACTAAGAACTTGTTTAGATTTTGATGTGGATCCGTTGTACTCCGATTTTGAAGAATGCGGTCAGTTTGGTGACTGCTTATCGTTTAACCTAGACAAAATTTGCAAATCGTCTAAAGTGGATATAAATATTTACTCAGGTTGATTTAAGCAAATGCTTTAATTTTTTAAATAAATAAAAATTTTAATTTGTCTTTAAGTTTGTCGAAATATTTTAAGTTCTTATGCATCTGATATGAATCACAAAAATTTTCTACATTCAATACCTGAAGAAGTGAACAAAATTTTTCAACTTGATCAATTGTTAAATGAATGTTCAACAAACAAAAATAAAAGATTTGAAATTATGGAAATTCTAATCACTTCATTTGATAGAATTCTTTTTTTTTATGTGAAGGAATGAAATACTTTTACTAAATAATAGTAAAGCAAGCTTTTGAAAAAATTTCAATTTTAAAGAATAATAATAATAATAAAAATTCTAGAATTTGATGAAATTCAATTTCAATGAATCTCAATTTTAAAATTTATTTGAAACCTTGATTACATAGCTATATAAACCATTGAAACGCTTTAGAAATAAGAATTAAAGCTTAAATGCAAAAATACTAAATTCTTTATTTTTAGATCTAACAAAATTGGAGAAGTTGTATTTGTGCATTGCTTAGTGTGCTTGCTGAGCTCAAGCAAAGAAATGAAGAGAAAAAAGATATAGAAAAATTTGCTTTTCTAAAATCAACGCTTATTTTTGATGTGGACTAATATGAGAAAAAAAAACTATGTAAAATTATAAAATTTTGATTTTTTTTTGTTACTTAAAAATATGTGCTAATGTTATCGCTTACCATTTTAGTATCCTATTAGCTTAGGCTAAATGTCACATCTATATAGCATTTAAAGATTGTAAAACAAAAAAACTTAATTAGTAAATTTCTTAAAAATTCTAAATAAAATAACTACTCAACTCAAAAGAATTCCTCGAAATTTTTTGTTTTTTTATTTAAATAAATTACCTTCTTCATAAAATAAATTTATTTAGTGCAGTCTATTAGGTGCAAAAATTTTATTTGAATGTGCTAAAAAAACCGGGATAAAGGGTTAATTAGTTAGGATAAAAGAGTTGAATTTTTATTGCATGAGCCTAACTTTTACATCGTGGCATGACACAATTTTCCAAATGCATCGATTTGCCCGCACAATTGGCACCATTGCCCCGGTTTGTTTCGGAAACACTTGGCGGCGGATCATTGCAAACACGAGTACGCGCTCTAGCTCCAGCTCCGCATGTTACACTGCAAGGCGGCCAAGCTGACCAAACAGAAAAGTATCCATCAACTTAAACAAAAATTTGAGTAAAAAAGTTAAATTAGATTTTTCAATTATTTTACATAAGCATTCTATTTCTAGCTCGTACAAGACAGTGTTAATTTTTGCATTTGGACCATACGAACACTCTTTAATGCTTGTTTCATCACCAATACATCTTATTCCGCTAATGCTTTTTTCATTTACAAATTTAAGATAGTCATCATCTTTACTAAACATTGATTTTAAATTGTTTGCTCTAACAGGATTAGAATAAACGCTTTTTGTAAATCCGAACTCTGAACAAGCCACTTGGCCTATCTTGTCTACTTCTTCTAAGTCATTTGTAAAAGAAAAAATTCTTGTCTCCAATCGAGTTATTGGATTTAAAAGCTTCAAAAAGCCTCGCTTAGTTATGTTACCAGGGTTCAAGTCTGTATTCGAAAGCTCTTAAATCGAAAAGTATTAATTTTTCTAAATGCATTGAAAATAATTTTACTTATTATTGTCATTGTGCATTCATCTAATGAACAATACTCAATTTCTTTCAAATACTTTTCATCACATAATTTATTTTTAGAATCAAATAAACACGATCTCTGTCTGGTCTTAGTTCCACCACAAATTTTCGAACATGTGCTCCATTCTGACCATTCTGTATATGTGGTGCAACTTTTAGATTTACATTTTTCAATTTCAAATTTAGCTGAGCTCTTGTCACACAACCAACTTAAACTGCTGGGTAAAATTTCTAAATTTTTCAAGCAAACTTTTTTTCTCGAATTAAATCCTTGACAAAATAATTATAAAGTTAATTGAAAAATTATTGTTTTTTTATACCATCTCCGCACTCGGCCGAACAATCTGTCCATTTAGACCAGTCTGAAATTTGATACAAATTTTTAATCGAACAATTTTGGCCAGAGTTTAGAACAAAATCACACAGACAAACACCATCCAAGCTTTCACTTGGACTTGTTGAACAATAGAGACCTTGTGAACAGCGTTGAAGATCACATCTCAAACTCTCCTTTAGCTTTTGATTGCTAATCACATTTTTTTGTCTTCTAAAATTAGGTCTTAAATAAATCAGGCATGATTGCTCAGTTTCTTGGAATAAATATCCAATGCATAATAAATTCTTCAAGCATTCAATAGCGCATTGCTCATCAAAAAAAGATCTTAAGCTTATTTTTATGTCCTCTTTTACACTCGGGACCGAAACTTTGGGATCAATATTTATGGTCTTGAAGCCTGTAGTACTCTTTTTGAACTGTCCAAGTATTAAGTTTGAATCCAATTCAGTAATAGAAAAACTAAAAACTGAACAAATAATTAAATTTAATTCGGTAAGATAAATAATTTTTTTCATCTTAGATTTAATTTAAAGTTTGCAATGATTTCAATTTTTTTATTTAAGAAAGATAGATTTCAATATTGGCTTAGTTTGCGTGATTTTCAAGATTAAAATTAGAAATTTTCACCACATTCTTAGATGTTTTGATTAATTTAAACTTAAATTCTCATTAGTTGGTCAAATATTTCCACAGATAATTTTATCAGTCAAGACACTCAATCTCTATGGATACGTTTTTAATTAAAATCGAGTTCCTTCAGTCGGTAATTGTTATTAATGTTAAAATTTAAGTTTTTCCTAGCCTAGTATTTCACTTAATAAATAATTACCTTTTATTCTGGCTTAAATCTACACATTATTTATTTTTCGTTTATAAATTAAAAAAAGAACAACAAAAGAATGATTTCTTATAGCAACAGCCAAGTAGTTTTTTCAAGTTTACATTCTTAAGAAATTAAAAAAATCCCTCCAAATTTTTTTAGCAATGAAGTATAAATGTATTGGTAGTCCCGATTGCATGAAAAGCTTTGAATATGGTCATGCATTGAGGGCACACATTGCCGCATGCGACAAAGCACAAAAGATTCTCAAATCCCAGTCTGAGATCGAAAAACTCGAAAAAAACATTAATCTAGAATACCCGGGGATTTATGGCTTGCACAGAAATCCATATTATCCAACATCGCATCATTTAGATCAAACATTACGCTTTGAATTTGTTGACAAAGATCGATTCACTCCTAAGGAATCACAAGAAACAATATCAAAAAATGTACGGAATCCGTATCAAATGACTTCAACTGAAGTAAAAAAAATTCTCGCCTATGAATAAATATATTGAAAAAAAATTAAAATCAACAACAAAAAAAAAATTATTTTTTTTTCTAAATAAAAATTAAATTTTTAATTTTTCTCAACTTTCAATTGAACTTTTAGCCTTTTGTTTCCAATGCAAAAGCCATTCATAGAATTAATAGCATTTCTAGCCGAATATTCATTATTATAGCTAACAAAACCAAAACATTTACTCATATTTGTGTTTTTGTCAATAAAAACTTTGGCCGATAACACAACACCAAATATCGAAAATAATTGAGCCAAATCTAAATCATTAAATTCAATCTTTATTTAAAAAAAATTAATTTTTTTTTATTATGAATAAAAATCCTACAGGAAGATGGTAAATAAATAAATTTGAATTCGCCGGTCCCTTTATTTGCTTAATATTTTGATTAATTGGACTTAAAAGTCTACTAAATTCATTTGAAAAAAATGAATTTTTATAAACAAAATCTTCAGATTTGATTGATTCAATTGAAATTGGATTTGAGTTTTGATTTAAACTGCTTTGATCGCATGTGGGTGGGCTGTATACAAAATCACCAAATGCTGATGGATAAAACTGTTTGAAATTATTTTGATCAGATTGACTTTTCAAGTTTTGTATCAATTCCTGAAATAAAATAGTACTGTTGAAATGATTTAGATTTTTTTTACAAGGCTCTCCTAGATCCAAGTTTTTTCGGCTTAAACTTCTTTCATTAAATTTCTTTTTCTTCAAATGTGTATCGGCAAATCGAACATTAATAGGTGCTGAACAGTTTTCCATTATCTGTGATCTATGCATATACTTTATTGCATTCAAGGCCGAATTTTTTTCTCTATAAGTTATGAAAGCACACCCTTTACTAATGCCATTAATGTCTCTTAACACAACGCAGTCTTCTATAATACCGTAAATAGAAAAAATTTGTCTCAGATTATCCTCATTTAATTTTCTTGAAAGCATTCCAATAAATAATTTTCTTTCATTGATTTCAAAATCAGCCACTTTTACCACCATTGGACGAGTCATGTTCTGATAATTTATAGTTCTATTTAGATAATTTTGGGCTTCTAGAGCATCATGGCGCGAATAATATGTTACGAAGCAGCATCCTTTGCTTTCGCCAGTTTTTCTATCTCGCAATAAATTAAGCTCATATATTTCTCCAAATTGTTCAAAAATTTTTCTTAATTCATTTTCATCCATAAAGCTGGGTATTCTGGACACAAACAAACGTAATGAATCAATGTTTGGATACCTGTTAGATGAGTCAAAGGGATTTATTTTATCTCTTATTTCAACTTTCTTTAAATAACTTGAAGAGATAAACTTTTTCAACATTGCTCAGTTAGTGATTATTTTTCTTTTAAGAAGAATCAAAAAAATTTTTTTTTTTTTTGTTTTAAAATTCGATTATCCTAAGAAACAAAAATTTAATTTAATTTTATCTGTTGAATTATATGTTATGAAAATTCTATTTTGTTGAAATGGAAACAAAAAGAGCATAAATAGAAAAGGATAATTTTATTTGGAAGATAAAATTTTTTTTAAAAAAATAAAAATAATTGACTCATCGATATAAGAAAAACACATGCCGAAACATAATTTGAAGAATTGAATGGACTTGAATCAAAATCTAAACAATGAAGATTAGAATTGATGACTCTAAAGTCCTGAGCTAGACAGAATGATGAGCCATCTTTATATATTTCACCAATTGTTTTTCCATTATACTCAGCTGTCCTACACTTATCGACTAAATCTTCACAAAATCTTAAACACACCGAAACTTTCATGCTGAAATTAAATTTAAAATGAATTTTTTAATTTAAATAAATGATTAAAATTTATTTACTCTTTATACCAAACATATTGGTTTGGACTGCAAAAGAAACACATCATATAGTTCATCATATTCATGCAAACTTCAGACGCTTGATTTAGAGTGAACATGTTTTCAAATACAGAGGCCACTTCGGTCCGTTTACAGCACGCATTTGTTTTGTACCATGTACAATTGATCAAGCTAGACTCAGGCTGCGAGAAACGATTTTCTGCTTTAAAAAAATATTTTCTTTAGTTTAAAAATTCCAAAAAAAAAATAATATTTACAAAAATAAAGACATGGCTTTCTATTTGTTGACGAATAAATTGAAAGAAGATAATCCGTTTGAGATATAACATCGTCTAAGTCGTTTTTTTTGCAAAAAGTTTTTTTAAAAAAAAACAAAATAAGAAATTTTATAATCAAAATGCCTTTATAGTTAAGGTTTATGGTCATTTTTTTTTAATATTTTCATTATTATGTCAACTTTTATGTTTAAAACTTTTTAAAATAGAAAGTTGTTTGCATTTTTTGTGTTAATTTTATTGATTTTATTTTTATTTCAATAAATTAGTGTGAACATAATAAATTATTATTTAAATAAATTATTTTACGATAATCTTTTAAATTATTTTAAAATTTCATGCTTGCTAAAAGTGGTCCAATTAGCAGAAGCATATTAATAACACTAGCTATGTAATTATCAATTTGAAGTTTTAAGCACTATCTAAAAACTAATGTAACATTAAATAAAAATCTAAAAATTGAATAAATTGAAAAAAAATTTTATAAAATAAGATTTTTAAAAGTTAAATTTTTTTCGGCTTTTCTTTTTTACATAGTTTTACGTAAAAACACGATAATTTTCTTATTGTAAAATTCACCGCTTTTTAATTTTTTAAAAAAATTACTTACGAAAGAGCCTCAAAACAAAAATGTGACTTAGATAGCAAACCTTATATTGAGAATGATCCGCAGATCTTTCAAATTCCCAACAACAAAATAGTAAGACTACTATACTGTTCACTTGTCATACCTCATTTGGAATATTCCATCAGCTAATGGTGTCCTTACTTAGAAAAAGATATAAATGAGATCGAAAAGATGCAGCGTAGGGCAACGCGGTAAGTACCAAGTCTAAAAATAAGAAGAATACGTAGAGATATAATCCAAATTTTTAAACTAGTGAACAATATGGAGATTTTGAATTTCAGAAAAAGTTTCAACTAAAGCTTAAAATTAAAATTTAGTAAAATGCATAATCTTAGAAGAAACTCCAAGAACTTGATGCGGGAAAGAGTAAAAAATTTTAGTCAGTGATTTAATTTAACAGAATTATTGGTGTTTGGAATAAGTTGTCAGAAGGAATTGTGAGACATTTATGAGAAAGATGAGTTACATACTAATAAGAAGGCGCCAGCCATAAAATAACCAGTATTTAATATAAATAAAATAAATATTAAACTATTCTGTTTTTTTTTTTAAATTAAACAAATTTAAATAATTTATTTTAAATCACAATCTTATACCATGAAAAAAATTTACTTCAACGTAGTCTACGAGATAATTGTAAAAATTAAATCAAAATTCCAAATTACGAACCCTTAATAAGTTAACAGTCCGAACTTAAGGAATATAAATAGAGAATCCATCAACAAGAGAAAATCAAATATATATAAATAATTAAAAGCTGTTCGGAAAATTACAAAAAATAATTTATTTTTCCAGATTTTTTAGTGACGTAATCAGAAATTTAGATTATAAAACAATAAATAGCCTTTCAAAATTAAGGGCTTGCTTATAATTTTTTGATTAAATTTCATATGAATCCAGATTTTTTTATGACATATAATTTTTTTTAAATATCTTATACAATTATTTTGCCTAGTTAGTAAATTAAAAAATTAAATTTTATGAAAAAAAATGTGTGTAATTTATAAAATTTTCTTTAGCAAGATTGTAGAATATTTCATGATGAGGTTTGAAACTCCAGTTTCAATTTAATTGAGCTTATAGCAGAGTTCAAAATTTGACTTAACATGTTTAAAATTTGTGTGAGCTTATAGGGTTAAATAGAACGATTTTGGCAGCGCAATTTCAATTTCAAAGATAATCCAAATTAAATTTGAGGATTTTTTTTTTTAGTTGAGTTGAAACTAAACTTCATTTATGAAAAAATAATCTTTTTGTCACTTGAATTTTTTTATTTTTATCTAATAAAAACAAGAAAAATTAATATTAAATTACTACTATTAATCATTAATTATTACTTGATTCTAAAAATAATAATTTTTTTCGATATTTTTTCTCTTTCAGAAAAATAAGACAATTTTTTTTAACTACACAGAGTGTAGAATATATGAAAAGAAAATGAATTATTTTAGATTTATGTTTTCAAAGATAAAATTTAGTATAATCTAATTTAAGAAACATATTTTTTATAGAATATTAATTGACATTTTAGAGTTTTTTTTTTAATTTTTAGATGTTTTATAGAAAAAATAATAACCACATTGAAAGAAAATTTTCCAAAGATCAATGCTTATTTCATGGTTGTAATTTAAAAAGGTAAATGATTCCTGAAAATAAAAATTATTTTTTTTAAGTCTTATTTTTTTTTATAATAATAATAATAATACTTAATAAAAATTTTATATTAAAAATCTCATTAAAGACTTTGTTTAAAGTATAAATAATTATAACTTTTGTTATCAACATGTTGATTTATTTGTTAAAAATACTTGTCAAAAATATACCGTTTGTAAATGGAAGAATAATACGAAAAAATGCAATCAACTGGCCCTAAAAAATGAACCCAGAGAGTAATTAACTAAATAATTTTGATCTATTTATTTAAATTTTTTTAGATTATGCTTAACCCATGCATCTTTGGCAAAGTTTAAACCAGATCATACTTTAAATAAAAAGTCTAACAATGTAATCGATTGGCAAGAAAATGATGAAAAATTCAATGAAATTGAAAATTCATTGAGAAATAAAAATGACTATAACACATCTGATGATGAAGATATGACTGAAAATTTGATAGATATTGATTCAGATCCAGAATTTTTGAATTTTTCAAATGACAGTTCCGATCAATTGATGTGTGAAATCATTAAGCAACATTCAGGTAAACAAAAAAACTTAAAATATTCCAAAGATAAAATAAACCAAAATGTAAAATTCCTAAAATTAATTAGATAATTTTTAACTTAAATGTCAAAAAATAATATTTAAATTAAAAAAAAAATTTATAACAGCTGAATTTTACTAAGAATTTTTAATTTAAGTTAAAAAATCAAATTATCAGACAAATGAACATGATTCAGTTTCAAATAGTCAAAAGAGTGCCGGACTTGATCTCAGGTTAATACTAAATTTTAAAAGTATAAGTTGAATATATTCAAAATTATTTTTAGCAAAAAGACTATTTATAACAAAAACGAGTTGATCAAAATTTATAAATTAAAATTAAGCAAATTAAAATTTATGTACAGAAAACAAATGAAAATTTTAAATGATAAATTGATAACAGACCGAAAGAAATATTTAGAAATGACAAAAAGCCAAGGCAAAGACATATCCAAAGAATCACTTTCAAATTCACATCATAGTTATAGAAGCTTGAATCAAATTGTATTTTGATTCTAATAATTTTTACAGTTTAACTTAAGTATTTTTAACTTAATTAAAGGAGATCTATACCAAACAAAAATATGATCCAAGATGCGGTTTGACTTACAAATCAAATTTGTACACAGCCAAGTCATCACTTTCTAAAAATAAATGTATCTTCACTTCCATTGAAAGTAGTTTTGCTTGTAATCAGAGTGCAGTTCCTCAGAGCAAATTTTGTCAATATCGTAAGAAAAATAAGTAAGATTTTCTAAATAAAAAGATTTTATCCTTATTTTCATAGATATTGGTTTTGATTGTGACCAATTTGGTCTTTGCAATTGTAATTTAATTGCTGGAATTGAAAATCATGGTATCAAGTTTCCTTTAATAAGAGATGTTACTCACAAATGTGAAAACACTAATGGAAAAAATCCAAATTTTGATTTTGAATTGATGCAAGAAGAAATTTGCATTCCAGAGCATTTAATAGAAATCCATAAAAAATTTATCGATGAAACAAAAAAAGAACATGATTTAGAAAAGAATACTTTGACAAATGAAAAAATTTTAGAAAATTTTTCAGAAAAATTCAATTTGGATAACTTGACTAGTGAAGCGAATACAATTAGCAGAGAAACAGAGTCTACACTTTCAAGTTCTACTGATTCTTCAACTACTACAACTTCGGCAGATTCAAACATGTCAGTTCTATCTTCTTCTTCATCTTCTTCAACCGATTCTGACCAAGAATCGGATGTTGCTGATAATTAATAAATCAATGGTGTTTTATTTTATTTTATTTCGAAATATTTTGTATTATAATTATTATTAAAATAAATTCAAACATTTTTTTAGGATATATACTTTTGATTTTTATTATTCAATAAAAACCTAGTTGATATTTTTTTTATATTTCTTTCAAAAAATAAAAATTGGCAATTTTTCTTCTAAAATATTGAAAAAAAAAGATCATTAGACTCATTTAGTAAGAAATATTTATAAGAAATAAAATTTTCAGCTCATTAAAATTTTTTATAAATAAATTTATTAGCTAAAATATATTTTTATTTTTATCTTAACAAAAAAAATTGACCCCTTAAAAAAATTTACATTTCATCAAACTGAGAGTTTTAAATAAAATTTTAAATGAAAGTTAAAAAACTAAAATCAAAACAGTTTAACTAAAAAAAAATTGATATATTTCAATTCTTCTTATGTGAATAGGAATGATCAGACCGGCATATATAATTCATCCATTTTTTGGTGCTTTTTCTTACGAAACTGTTGAATTATCATCGTCGTCATCACGGCGAAATTGCTCGTTTAGACCATTACTTCGGGAAGAATTGTTTTTGTCAGATTTGATGCTTTTTGACTTTCTCATGCTATTCGGCCTAAGCAAAAACAAAGCAAAAACAAACATTGCCCACACAAAAATCATGGGAAGGAAATCACTAAAGCTCGAAGTTGATGAGCCATTGTTCAAATTAGACATGGGATTTGATGGATCATTTGGATTTGTGAAACATTGAATATCGTTACAATCCGACTGTGAATTTCCATCTCTGAGCATTTGCATTAGTCGCATCATTGCCTGGTATTGTCTCATCAATGGATTGTAAACATATTCACAAAAATCAAAATTTTCGTCTGACATATTATTCCTATTTTCTTTTTTCTAAACTCTTTCTTGATCTAAAACTTAATGCAATAAAAGGCAACTTGATATCTAAAGCTATAAATACTTTTTTTATCATAAATTATTTTAGATTATGCAAATATTAGTAGATTTTGAGAAATTTTTAGACTAAGACTTCAAGGCATTTGAACAAAGTTATTTTGCATAGAATTATATTTCTAAACTTGGATACATTTTATTGGTTAAATTTGATTTAACTTCAATTGAATAAAATAAATAATTTAGTATATATTTATTTTTGGCTAAACAAAATGACAAAAAATTGTCTTAAAAATTGATTGATAAAATTTTGAAAATTATATTTAGAAGAAATTTAAGAAAATAGTTGATTTAGATTAAATTTTCAAAAATATTTTTCTCATCTTTAAATACTTTCCGTAAATATTTTTAAAAATTAAGATAATTTTAATTAATAATTATCTTAAAAAATATTTTCACCAACTAAAATCAAGTTTTAATCAAAGACTTTGATTGTAAGGACAGAAATTTTAATCAGTCGAATTAACAATTTTTAATGTCAAAAGTAATTGATACAAATACGTCAAGATTTTAATAATAAACATTATAAATAAAAATAAAAATTACAACAATAGCTTTGGCTTCAGATATTCCAAATTTCGGATTCAGAAAATAATATTGTGATAGATAATGGTACAGCTCAAGGAATAAAGACATTTTATTAAAAACAAATATACATTGAGCTTCAAATTTAGTAGTAGTAGTTCTTGCTGCGATACCTAACATGTAGACTGTCTGAGCCCATCACCGCCAATTGGCCGTGTAGAGCTGTAGCAGCCGATTTCATTGAACTTATCTAAAGCCATTTTAAAATTAGCGTTTGACTTTGATTTCACCACTTTTTCTGGCAACTTATTCCAATGCGGAACTACTCTGTTTGAGAAAAATACATGTCTGGCACTTACTGCAGCCGCAAAACCATTTCTAATTTGAGCTGGGAAACTTTCTCTTCGGACTCTGATGCTATTTCCACTTAACGTCACGGCTGGTCCCTTGTTTTCTGATTTATTCACTAGATTCTTGACAAAGCTTACCTTTTCTATTCCATTCACTAATTTGTACATTTCAATCAAGTCCCCTCTCACTCTTCTTTCACTCAGCCTTGTCAGTCCTAATTTCGTCAGCCTCATTTCATACGACATGCTTCTTACAGACAGAGGTATTTTTGTTGCCCTCTCTTGCACCTCTCTTCCAACGCATTCACAACCGTTTTCATACTTGGATTCCAAACCTGCTGCGTAATCTAGGTGGGGTCTCACCATGGATGCATACAATCTTACCCACAGCATATCCTCTCTCCTTGTAAACGTTCGCTTTAGCATTCCAAGTACCCTACTCGCTTTCACACAAGCCCTTTTCACTTGGCTGGTCCACTTTAAATCTGATGAAAGCATCACTCCAAGATCCCTTTCACACTCTGTGGTTGCTAGTATCATTTCATTTAGTCTCCCGAGATGCATTACGTTACATTTATTAGCACACAGTTAAGTCATTTATGTACAGAACAAATAGCAGGGTTCCAAGTAAAGACCCTTGCGGAACTCCACTCATTACCTCTGACAATCTAGAAACTCCATCACCAAATAAAACTCGCTGAATTCTTATACTCAAAAAGTCTTCGAACCACCTTACTATTTTCTCACCAAACTCATAACCACATAGTTTATGAAGGAGTCGTTGATGCGGTACAGTATCAAAAGCCTTTGGGAAAAGTATTTCATCCACACTGTTATCTTTAGCCAACTCATATCAAGCGTTTCAAGTAGGTTCGTGACTCATCCTTTCTTTGGAACAAATCCATGTTGACTTCCAATTATTAGATTTTTCTCTTGAAGGTAAAACATTAGCCGGTCCCTGACAATGCCTTCCAGAACTTTACAAGCAACTGACGTAACTGGCTCCAATTTACTTCCTTTTTTGTAGATCGGCGACACATTTGCTCTTTTCCACTCTTTTGGGATTAATAGTTAAGTGCAGTTTATTTTATTGAATAAATGACACAATTGATTACATACACAGTGGTTTACGGTACTATTTCTGTGAATTACTTTATATATATATTTTTTTTTAAATTAAATTAAATGAATAAGAAAAATTAAAAAAAAGTTTTTAAGTGGAATCTTTTTGGTTTTATAAATCTTCTCATATTTTGATTTTTTTTTGCCTCTAACATCTTGTTAAAAATTGGGCATTTTCTTTTGATTTTAACTACTTTTATTCCAATATATAGATATTAAGAGTTTTTGTTTGTCAAAATCATCTCTTAAAGACCGTATGTTCTCGCTTTTTTATTTTAAAACAGAATATAAAATTAGAGCGATCAAGAGTTATAAGAAAAATTTTTTTTATGATATGATTTCATTAAATAGGATTTTAAATATCCTTTTTAAATTATTAAATATTTTATAGACACTGTATTTTAACAGTCAAACACCGGACGGGTTTTTTCGGCTTTTATGCAATATCTTTTCTTTGTTTTTAGTTAAATAAATTTTAATCAATATTTAAAATTTTTTTAAAATAAAAATTGTAAAATCAAAAATAATAAAATAATTTAATTTTTGTTGCAAAATATGCTTATTTTCATGGAATAAAAACAAATAAGAAAAATAACACAAAGAGTCCAAAAAACCCCTCCGGTTTTTGAGTGTTAAATAGCAATTGGCACAAGATGAAAGATAAATCCACATAAATTGCATGCAAAATTCATTATTTTCTTGAACTCATGCTCTTTTCATTAAAAAAACCTTAATAGTTCAATAAACTTTGTTTTTTTTTTCTAGATTGAATTTAGCATAATAATGAAATTATCATTTTTTAAGACAAATTTCAAAAATTAAAAATTTCAATTTGTCTTTTGAAATTTAATTTAACAATTAAATTATATGATTTCAAATTTTAATCAATCTAATCATTTTTTCTCTTTAAAAAAATTCTACTATTTATCATAATGAATAATTGAAAAGAATTTAAAAATATTTAAGAATAAATAATATCAAGGCCTGATGGTCTAGTGGTATGATTCTCGCTTTGGGTGCGAGAGGCTCCGGGTTCGATCCCCGGTCAGGCCCTTTTTGAGAAAAGTTGTTAGCTTTTTTTTTTTAAACATTAATCAAAAAGTTTTAACCAGCTGCTTAATTTTTTTAATTTTTTGCATATTTTTACAAAAAATCTATAAAAATAATAGTTTTAATGATTTTTTCACTTTTGAAAAATTGATCAAAAAAAAATATCTGGAAATATAAACCTAACTAGAGCTCTTTTTTTTATATAAAGAAGCTTGTTATATTGTTTAGTAAATTCTGAAACAAAATGTTTAATTAAATTAAATTCTACATGAAATTTTTAATTATTGCTTTTGAATGCTTTAGTATATTCAAACGAATGAAAAAAAAAATACTCTGACACGAATAAAATTTAAAAAAAAAACAAATTAATTAAATTTTAATTTCTAATAATAATTGCTGCGTTGTAAGATACAAATAAAAAATTAATTTTTTGAATAAACTAATTGGCATAGAAAATTGGATGTTCAATAAATACTATGAATAAAAAAAAAAGTCTGACGAAAACAAAAGCTAAAATTGAGCTGACGTCAAAATGTATCGATAAATCACCTCAAGACTTTTTATTTGTCAATCATGTTAATTATCTAAATAAAGTAAATTTTATTTCTCATTTATTTGACAATAATTCACACTATAGTTATTTTATAAAGCTATCATTTACGAATCTAAATGAATTTAATCATGAAGAAATGTGCCGTAGTAATCAACAAACAGTAGTAAAACTCATAAATAAAAAGCCTATTAAATTGTGAGGAGATTATTTGTTAATCTAAGCTGTACTAAAATAATTTTATCCATGCAGAAGTTCGGAGTTAAAGTATTTTCACTGTAAAAAATGTGATATGATGCTAATACCGGGACAAACTTCAAGGGTTAGAGTAAAATGTAATTGCTTAATCTTAGCTTTTTTAATCATAATTTTTAGTAATTAATAAATTTAATTAGTTAAATTTGAATTATGGTTAAAATTTTTTCAGGTTCTTAAAATCAATGCTGATTTATTTTTTAAGCAAAGCGACAAAAACACATTGTTTCTACATGCTTAAATTGTGGTGAAATTAAACGATACAATATTCAATAAAAAACATTAAATTAAAAAATTTTAAATTAAATCTAATTTAAATAAATAAATTTGAATTTTTTTCTATTTTTTTTAATGTAAAATTAAAAAATTAGGTATAACAGCCTAAATATTGCTTTATTAGAACAAAATCAATATAAATTTGAATTTCAGAATGTCTCTTAATTTTTTCTTATCTTGTTTGATATTAATACTACATCAAAATATTTACAAATCTGAAACTGTTCAACTAACTTTTGAATTGCCTGATAATGAAGTTCAATGCTTTTATGAACATATAAGTAAAGGAGTTAGTACTACGCTTGAATTTCAAGTGGTGACTGGTGGTAACTATGATGTAGATGTGATAATGAAGAATCCCAAAGGTGCCATTCTTTATCAAGACCAAAAGAAACAGTATGACAGTTTCAGACACTCTGCCGAAATAGAAGGTGTCTATGAGGTTTGTTTCTCAAACGAATTTTCCACATTCACTCACAAAGTAGTATTTTTGGACTGGACAGTTGGAGATGAAGCTCCATTAATTGCTCCAGCTTCCCCTGATAAAGCTCTCACCTTTATGGAATCATCCGCTCAAACCATTCATGACAAATTGAATGAAATTGTCGACCATCAAACCCACTATCGGCTCCGCGAATCCCAAGGTAGATCCCATGCTGAGGATTTAAATGAAAGAGTTCAAATTTGGTCAATAGCAAATTTATGTGTTATATTTATTGCTGGTTTTCTTCAAGTTTCACTAATTAGAAGCTTTTTCTCAAATCGAAAATAGTCTAAAAAAGAATTATAAAATTATAAAAATATTACATCCTCAACAACTTTTTTCAAAGTATTTAAAATACACGGTCAAATTAAATACCATTCGAGCGAACTAAATTGAAATTAAAATATTTGAATTATTTAATTTTCAAATGTAGACCAAATAAAATTTTATTTTTATCCAAGAAAATTTTTTACTTAAAAAATGAAGAAAAAAGTATTATACAAGTTGGATTTTATCAAATTTTAAATAAAAATATTCGATTTGAAATAAATTAAAGTAAATATTTAAAATAAATTTTTTTTTTTTCAAATCAAAGACAATAAAATCATTCATTTGAAACTAAATTTTTAAATAAAAAATTAAAAGAAGAAAAGAATAAAAATTTTAATTAAAAAAAGTACATTTTTATTCATAGAAATTTATCAATTTAAAAAATTAGCTTTTTTAGTGCCGTTCAAGTCCGACCGCCGCTCAACACTATTTTTAAATGTGCAAATGTTAAATTCAGAGTTGTTAAAAGTCCCATAAAAAAGTCCAATTGGCTTCGCTTCAATAATAACCATCTGGGACGGCAAAAATATCATTTTTTCACAACAATAACTACCTGGAACGGAAGGAATTTCATTTGTTCTTGATTCTGACTAGTGTTGGGTACCGTGAGTGGCGGCCACTAGACCGTCAAAATTTGATGTTGGCCGTTTAGATGGCCGCGAGGGAA
>VANL01000732.1:0-24785 GCA_006352455.1 Brachionus sp. 'Tiscar'
AAATCTTCAGGAAATTTATTATTAAATATAAAATGAGCAATTTGATATAAAGTTTTGATCATAAACTTCAACATGCCTTTTTTAAATAATTTATATAAACCATAATAAACACTCAAAGACATATGCAATAATCATGTAAAATTACTGAGTGACTAGTAAATATCTAAAATAAAATAAAAAAATATAGTTTTACTTTTTTATTGTTTTTTTTTTTTTACTAAAATAAGCAGAATTATTGATGATTATTTCATTAGAGACTCTAAATATTTTTCAATCACAATTTTTATAAAAGTTACCTCAAATTTAAAAAAACACATTATTTCCTTATTATTATTTATATTCTTTACGTAAATTTAGAAAATTACTGGAAAAAAAAATTTAAAACTTAATTTTTGTTTCATGATCAATCAGAAAATTTACATTAAATTTTGTCTATTACAATTTTACTATTATATATACAAACAAAAAAGAAAAAAAGTTAAAAATAACTAAAATTCTGATGTTTTTTCATCATAACTTTTGCAAAAATCATTCAATTAAAATAAACTACAGCTCATTTTTATCAGAATAAAATTCCCTACAAAATAATATATCATACTAGTATTTGAATTTTTTTGACCACCGAGGACAATATGTGTCACACCTTAGCGCAGGACTTAAGAGAAATGAAAAAAAATCAAAAAATTATTAATATTTTCGTTAAAAAGAAAATAATTTTGTAAAAAATTGTAAATTTTCATTATTTTATTTTTATCATATCATTAATTTTTTGTAATTTAAGTTTCGGACAAGCATTATTGGGCATCCGTTACTTAAAAATTTTTTTTTTCCTTATTCACTCCTTGTGGAGCACAGGGTCATTACTTTTGATTTCCACTCAAGTCGATCTTTTGCCTTCACCCTTGCTTCTCCCCATGTCATTCCCATTTCGGTGAGCTCTTTTGTGATTCTTGACCTCCATATTATTGCTGGTCGTCCTATCTTACGTCGCCCTTGCGGTGTCCATTGAAGGGCTCTTTTTGGTATCCTTGTTTCTTTCATTCTAAGCACATGTCCAAGCCATCGCAGTCTTTTGTTCTTAATTCATTGACTTAATAGCTCTAAATTTGTCATTCTGTATGGGTAAGCATTCGACAATGTCTCAGGCCAGTGTATCCCCAAGAATCCTCCGCAGGCTTCCAGTGTGGAAGGTGTTAAAGCTTTTCCTGTCAGATTCACACATCCCCCAACATTCACTTCATACCGTCGATGGTGATCGGGGTATCCAATTTGGTGTTTATGCACATAACTTTCGTTTTGGCTCCATTAATTTCGAGTCCAGTTGGTTTAGCGTTGTTCGTCAAGTCCTGCGTCTTCATATGCATATGTTTTCATCTGTATTAGATATTAGCACCAGATCATCCGCAAAATCTAAGTCTTCAAGTTTTGCAGTTAATTCCCATTGAATACCCCTCGAACTAACAGTTGTTTTCTTCATGACATATTCATAAAACGCACCATTGTCTGACTCCTGTACACACTTTGAAACTCGCAGATTTTCCTTTTTCCATAATTCTCGTAGAAGAGTTTTATCAAGTTAACTATCTTTTGTGGTAGCCCACAAGATCTTAATATAGCCCACCAAGTTTCTCTGTGTATACTATCGTTACTTAAAATACTGCAACTTAATGCAACATACTTTGTTGCACCTTTTTCACCAAAAATAAAAACTATAATTACTTTTTTTTTTGATAAACCAAATCAATAATCAATTTAAATCTTATTGATGTTTTATTTTTTGTCTTTAATTTGCATCTGAAAAATTATTTAAGGTAAAAAAGTTGCTGTATTTTTTTTAAATATACAGTGAAACCTCTCTAATTTGTCCACCGCCGGGGGAAAGCAGAAAAATAGACACATACAGAGGTGGACAAATTAGAGAGGTTCCTACAGATGCCTATAGAATGAAAAGTTAAATGAAAAGATTTTTTATTTAAAAAATACACTATTTCAAAAAAATAAAAATTTACACAGTTTACATAAAAATGTCATTTACATTAATAATTATTTAATATTTAATATTAGAGCAATTGAACCTCTAGCGAATTTACCTTTAGCGCTCTCTTTCACAACTTCAATTTTTTCCTTAAGATTAAGTTCTTGATAGGATTTTGGAGTTTTTGAAGTTTTATTTTGACTTTTTGACATTTTAAAGTTTTTTTTTTAACGATTAAATGAGATTCAAAAATATTATTAACTTATTTCATCTCTATGTATATTTTATTAAAAAATAATTTTGTTAAGTTTATAATGAATGGAAAAATTATGGAGTTTTTTTTACATAGAAAAAGTTCTTAATTTCCTGATTTTGGCGGACACAAGTTAAGAGAGTGGACACATAAAGCATGGGCAGATTAAAGAGGTTTGTTTACATGTATTTAGATAGGAAAAAGTTTGGGGTAAAGAAAAAAGTGGACATTTATAGAGGTGGACAGATTAAAGGGTGGACAAATTGAGAGGTTTCACTTTATTTTACTTTATTAAATTTTAATTTAACCAAAAAAGGAAAAATTTTTGTTATTTTTAACTTTTAATAGATAATAATAATTTTATTTAAAAAAAAAAAAAAGTAATTTTATATCATAGATAATTATTGGCTTTCTGCTGTACCTGATTTTTTCTGACTAATTCTTTTGTTCTTTCTCTTCCTTGAACTCTTCACACGCTTGTTTAAATTGTTCATACGGGCATCCATTCTATTCATACGAACATCCAGATTAGTCATACGTTCATTAAAATTGCTAATTTGGGTTTCGTTATTTTTCAGACGCGTTTCCATCAGGCTCATACATGTTTCAATTTTGTTAACTTGTCTACTAATTATGAGCAGTTTTTCAGATAATGTTTTTAACACAGAGCTAACATCATATTGCATTTTTTAGTATCAACTAAAATTATTTGATGGCAAAATTTTTTCAAAAAGTTCTAGATCATAAAATAGCTTCTGTGCCGATAAGTATATATTAAGTGATTTCGAATACATGAATACATTACTATGTTTTGAAATTATTCTTTCTTTTTAATACACCAACTGTCCATTATTTGGATTCGGATGCTCAGAGCATTATTTATTGACTAAGGATGTCTACTTTTTGTCTTTTAAACTACAATTTTTGACTCACCATTGAGTTCATGTTCAGAAATATATTTTATTACAAAAACTTGTATTAAACTTGTATTTTTTATCAAACTCTTATTAAAAAATTATGAATAAAATAATCTAACATTAACCTAACACTTCTAAACAATTTGCACACGAGTCACGTCCCTGTACAAGGGCCAAATAAGCTGCCAAATCATTCGTAAATTTATGAGTTAAATGACTGTTACAAACTAGATGAAAGGAAAGGGACATGCACAAGCAAATATTGTATTAAATTGGATCATCCTAGTGACCACTTGGCCTTAATTAAGCTATTGGAAAACGGCGAGTTTGTTAATAAGTCTGAAAATTGGTTTTATTTTAAATAGACTTTAAAGTAGCTATAAATTAAACATTCAATTCAGAAACCATTTTTGTATATAACTTTATTAATATTCTTTAAATAAATAATATAATATATTAATTAAATTTTTTTTCAAAACAAAAAATTTTTGTTTGTAGAGAACAGCTTTTTAATATCATGTACTGATTTTATGATGATGCAAAAATAATCATTTGATATAAAATAAAAAAAATTATATCAAACTATTTTTTTATTTATTTATTTAATTGCTATAAAACATACAAGAATGATATTTGATTTACACACTTTAGGTAAATTCTTATTTTAGTGATATAAAAAATAAAAATGTCCTTTAGCCTTTCGATTTTAAAAATGTATTTTAACATATCGTTGGATAGAAGATTGAATGAGGATTACAACGATATATAGATTTTGTCTTTACGATGTTCTATTCAAAAGTTATGGTCATAAAACCTTTTATATTATTTTAATTTCCAAGGGGAGAAAAAAAAGTCATAATTTAACTTTATTAGCAATAACTTTTGAAAGAAATAAGCTTTCCACTTAAAATTTTAAATTTATCTAGTTATGAGACTAAGTTATAAAAAAAAACTAAATCAAGTTAATCTATACACCTCTTCCTCTTTTAGACTTATTTTTGTCCAAAATTTTCATGGCCTAATTTGAACTAAAAAAATTAAAGAATAAAGTTAATGATTTTTCATGGTCTATCTCTTGGACTTTTTGCTTTAACTTGACTAGAACTAACTAATACTTAATTTCCATTTCAACAATAAGTTGCATCTCGATCTGATTGTTTTGGTCTTCTTCAATTTGATCTATAAAAATTTTGAATTCTTAGCGTTTTACAATTATAAGATTTACACTCTTTCTAATAATGTTGTAATTAATTTAGTTTGTAACATTAAAAAAATTGGCACTATCAAAAAATATTTAGACATATTAACAAAAATAATAATAATAAAATGAAATCTATGATGGGCTAGCAGCACATGGAACGAAGGTTTGTTTAAATCAAGTTTATCAATTTTGTTTTTAAAAACATTAACTGTATCTGAATTTAAAACAACTCTATGAAGTCGATTCCAAACATTGACCACTCTGTTGTTGAAAAAATTAAATCTTTGCTCATAGTTTTTTACCAATTGTCTTTCTAACGTAAAATCATGACGTCTTGAGGAGTTGAACGAAGCCTATTTTCTGGAATATTTTTAAAGACTAAGGGTATATGCCAGTTGATCTTGTCGTGTCTTAATTTTGAACATTTCGATCAGATCCCCTCTTAATCATTTGGTCTCTAGGCTGGTTAAATTCAATGCAGCTAATCTCTCTGAATAGCTTAACTTTTTTAGCTCTAAAACCAATTTAGTAGCTCTTCTCTGGACTGATTCTAAGACCTTGATGTCTTTTTTAAGTACTAGTTCCAAACTTGAACTCCATATTCAAGATGCGGTCGAACAAAAGCTTTGTTTTTTCGAAATATTCTTTTGATTAATTGTGTAGTTGAAATTCAGCTTATTCGATCCACACCATTCCATCACTTAACATTTCTCTTCGTTGTTTACATTTGACATCAACTTTGTGTCGTCAGCAAATATCTGACACTGATTTTCTAACATGTTTGGTAAGTCGTTAATGTAAACAATGAACAGAATCGGACTCAAAACCTGACTTGTTTTTAAGTAACAAGTCTTAAGTCAACTCAAGTCAATGACTTAAATTTTTTTTTTAAATAAAATTTTTGTGACTTAGACTTAAAACTGTGACTTAAAAACAAGTCTGCTCAAAACCGAACCCTGAGGAACTCCACTCCCAACACGTACCCAATTTGACACTGTTTCCCCCATCATCACTCTCTGTCTTCTGTTCAGCAAAAAAGCCATTCAATAAATAACTCATCAAAGCCATAACATTCAAGTTTGTGAATTAAGCGTTTATGGATAACTGAATCGAATGCTTTAGCAAAATTGTAACACTTGACTTTTTTTTACGAGTACATGTTGTTTGTTGCTTATTAAATTATTCGCCACTAAGAAATCGAGTATTACTGCTTTTAAAAGCTTCTCAATAATTTTGCATGATATTGAGGTCAGTGATACAGGTCTATAATCTATATATTAATTAATCAAGGTGTTGAATTTGATATCATTTTTTATTTTGAAGCAGAAAAATAATTTTTATATCAAAAAAAAGTTATAAGCTTTTTTAATTGTCTAAGAAATTGAGCAAATATCTATCAACAAAATAAAATACCTTGGATATGATCAGACTGTTTAGACTAATTTTAAAATTTATTATTCTGCTAATTTGTGAACTTAATTTTGCTTCAAAAAAAAAAAAATTATTCTTCAAATGCTTCTAAGTCTAAATAGGCGTCTTTAATTTTAATAATAATTTTAGAAAATAAAGTCAGATTTAATTTTAATTCATTGAGAATAAAAAGACCTGGTGCAATCAATCTATCAATGGTAGTCAAAAGTTCTCAAACCAAATAATTAAATTCTTTTCGATAATATTTTCTAAATTTTGAATGAAGAAAAAATGAAACTAAAATTTAAAAAATTTTAAATTTTTTTTTTAAAATTAGATTTAATTTTAATATTTAGATTTAAAATGTCTTTGAGCTCTTCATTGATTAAAGCCGGTAATTTAACTTTTCGAAGTGTCAATAGAAGTAATTCAAAAAATAAATTTCTTATATTCTTAATTTTTATCCACATTGTCAAGTACCTGCAATAATTAGTATTGGAAAAAAAATTCATACCAGTAGAGCAATTTTTCAAACTCAAACACCAGCTATCCAAAAAACAACCATTACTGCTCGTAAGTGGAGCTAGTGACATTTTTTTTGTCTTAAATAAAACATTAATTTTTTTAAGCAACTGTTAAAAAAGAGAACCCAGAACAAAGACTAAGCCTGAAAGAGTTGGGTCAGTATGTAGCGCATTGTATGCCAAAATACGTTCAAATCGCTCAAATAACAGACAATAATGAGCTGGAGATTTTGATCCACCCAGAAGGCGTAGTGCCAATGATGACTTTTCTAAGAGAAAATCACAGGACCCAATTTCATTCTTTTGTTAGTGTGACGGCCGTTGATATGCCCTCACGCCAGTATCGCTTCGAGCTGGTCTACAACCTACTATCACTGCGATACAACAACCGGATCCGAGTTAAGACCTACACAGATGAGCTTACACCAATTGATTCAATAACAGGTGTGTTCGAAGGCGCCAACTGGTTTGAACGTGAAGTGTGGGACATGTTCGGTGTGTTCTTCTCGGATCATCCGGATTTGAGGAGAATTTTGACCGACTACGGCTTTGCTGGTCATCCGTTTAGAAAAGACTTTCCTCTGACTGGCTTTGTCGAGGTGAGATATGATGACGAAGTCAAAAGAGTGGTCACTGAACCTCTAGAACTCACCCAGGAATACAGAAAATTTGACTTGGGGTCTCCATGGGAAATATTTCCGGCGCACAGAGCCATTCAGTCTGAAAATACAACACCTGAAAATGAGCAAAAAAATTAGAAATTTATCTTTATTTAAAAAAAAAAATAATTTATATAAATTTCGATTAACTGGTTATTGAAAAAAAATAAAAAGTTGTGAGTTAAATTAGAAAAAATTTTTCAGTCGAATTTGGTGTCAAAACCTAATTTCAAAAATAATCCAAAAAATATTTTTCATTTTTCAATTTAAAGCCAATAGAAATACTTTTGAGCAAACTTATTATAATAATTTATTAAAATTTCAATATTTTAGCGAATAAAAATAATTTCTCATTATATAATTATAATAATTTATTCGAAATTTTTTTTTTTTCTAAATGTCTTTAATTTAAGCCATGAGTCTTATTAGAGGACTGTTCTCCAGAGTTCAATTGCTTTCTTCGCTAAGATGTCTTTCTAGTTTAACATGCTTAAATAATCAAAAAATTTCTGTCCCTAAGACAGCCATTTTGATGAATTACGATCAAAGCAGAGATTACAAAGTGAAGACTCGTTTGAGAAAGAGATGCAAAAGTTGTTATTTTATGTGGCGAAATGGACGTTTATATGTCGAATGTAAAGAGCATCCAAGACACAAGCAGCATCATGTTGATTCTTTACTTAAAGGCTATGATAATATACCACATGGATATCATGTCCCAAATATAAAATAAAACCCAAAACCTCTATGGAAATAAAAAAAAATTCCTTTTTCAATTTATATAAATAGAAAAAATAAAATTTTCCTTTAAGATTTCAATTTTTTTAGTCCTATTAATATTAATTTGGAATCATGTTTAAAAAAAAAACAGGTAAAATACCATTTGAGATTATAAACGAATAAACTCACAATCAAATGAAGGTTTTTTCAATCAGGTTTAGAATATGCCAGACCAACACTATCCGGCAGATTTTTGCTTTGTCTATTAGTGAAAAATGAAAAAGAGACATATAAAAAAGCTTTATCAAAAATTGAATAAATTTTTTTTCAAAAATAATTTTTTTTATTTAAACAAAAATGAATAGATAATAGGTTTTGGCAAATCTAAAACGACATCAGTCAATATTTTATTTCAAACCATCAAAATGCTTCCATAAAATGGGACATGTGTATTTCTAGCAGCGTAAATTATTTTTGAATTCCGAAACTAAAAAAAAACAGGAACAAAAATTTAAAATTGTAATAATTTTTTTCCATATGCCTTAAACTTGTTCTAAAAAATGTTCTAGCCGATACAGAGTGTGTATCATCCGAAATGTAATCAGTTCAAAAGCTCTGCAATTAAATTTTGAAAAATTTCTGATACATATATTAATGAAAATCTAATAAAAAGATATATTCGTCAAATAAAAAATATCTAATAAAATGAGTAATTCAAAAGTTTTTAAAGTAAATGGATGACTCAAAGAACAGAGAACAATATACAAATGTATATTTGAAGAATATGAAAAATTTTCAAATCCTGAAAAGTGTAAAAAAGTAGCTAAGTTTTATCAGGTAGTACTAACCGGTGACGCATAAATAAATGGACAAAAGTTAAAAGAGAATATATCAAAAAATAAAAATTATATTTATTTCTGTTTTTTTTTAAATTTTTTAAAAAATTTATTTTTAAATAGAATTATGATTTTTAAATAATGAAAAAACTCTATTATCAATTATTTGATTTCAAAAATGTGCTAGGATTTGATTTGAATCTATTTCATAAGATGGGCACCAATTATTCTTCTAATTTTTACTCATTTTACATTTACAAATCGAACATTGAATTTTTTAATGCACAAAAAAAAGCTCACTACATGCATTGGAAATTATTCCAAACAAAATTTTTCTCTAAATTTTATTGAATTATATCTAATGGATAATGTCTTATTCAGAAATAAGTTGTGTCCTTTCTATTTCAATTTGTTCAATATTCAATTGTTTTATATTCATAATGTAGCGAGCACATTTAATAAAAATAATAAGCTTACTTTTATTAAACTAAATGATTCAATTGATTTAAAGATAAACATAGATTCATTTACAATTTCAAATTGTGAAAATATTTTATTAGATGAAAACATAATAAATGTAAAGATGTTTGAGTTTACTTCAAATTTTTATTTTTTTGGAAAAATAAAATCAATTGAAGCAAATGTTTTTTCCAAATTGTCCTCAGTCAAATACATAGCAATTGATGTGTATTTTGCCAGGCAGCTTTTACATCAGACCAAAATTGAATGGATTAAAAAATTGAACAAAAATTTGAGCATTAATAAAGCTGAATATGAAAAATTCACTGATCGTGTCATACACGTTAGCATAGTTAAGAGATTCTATCCAGAATATTACTTTAGAATGAACATAGACAATTTGTTTCCCAATGAAGATTTTTGTTTGTACAAAAACTTTCCTTTTGAGAAGTTAATTCTGTTGAGTGTAAAAAACAATGCACCCCAAAGCACACAAATTAAATATACATGCACATATTTATGGATTGCTCAAGACTACACCTTTTTTCTACAACATTATACTAAAATATCGCACGGTAGACTATTTTATCATTTGTATAAGAATTTTACGGCTCATCAATCAAATAGCTGTAATTTTAGCAAGTATTTAGACAATTGTAATTTAAAATCAATCGAGGAAAACAATACGTTTGATTTATACAATTTAAAATATCTAATTACTTTACTTGATTACATAATTATTATCTATTTGATACCTATTCTATCACTAGTTTGCTTTTTATTAAATTTATTTATTTTAATTTTGATATTTAAAAATAAGAAATTAAAAGATGTGAAAAAAATTTTCATAAATTTTTTATTATTTATTGTTTGTTGAGTTTGCTCTATGCTGTATTTGAAATGGCTAATTTACTAAATGAATGTGCATTTAAAAATGGTCTATTTTGCTCTTGTCTTATATCAAATTATCTAGTTCAATATTACAAGATAATAATTGGCGATTATCTAATGCGTATAATTAGAGCAGGAGTCAATTTGTCTCTAATTGGTTACAGCATATTTAGATTAAATGTATTAATCGCTTCATCATCTAAAATACATAAGTGTGTGTCTAAATCATCAATAAAAAAAATTTGCTTAGTGAGCTTTTTTATTTTGGCAGTTATATGTTCACCAAAGCTGTTTGTTCATCAAATAAACAAAGAAAATCCGGACTTGGAATATCCATCATTTCTTCTAGATTTATACTCTTCTTTTGTCTTAAAAAAAACACTAGAAACTATTTTGATTGTTTTAAATCTAATCAGTGATATTTTCACTGTTTTTGGCCTGGTTTTAGTCAATTTTCTAATTGATATAATTCTAGCAATCACACTGAAATCATTAGTATCTAAATCAGTATTCAAAAAAGTATCTAAGTCAAGCAAACAATACACTAAATTAATTGTTACTTCGTCTACAATGATTTTTATAAATTTAATATTAAAATCAAGCGAAATATTTCAGACATTGTATTTTTTGCTCAGCTATACAGAAATATTTCATCATTATGAAATGACTAATGATTTGAAATTTTTTCTTAGGGAAATCTGCCTCCGACTCTCATTGCCAATCTTGATCAATCATTTTTTTGAAGCTTGTTTTCTTCTTTCTATTATTTTAAATTTTTTGGTCTATTATAGCAATGATAAAAATTTGAAAAAAATAATCAAATATTAATTTTTTTTTGCATTAATTTGGATAACTTTTTTTTTGTGTTTGAATTACTAAATGTATCTAATGTTGTTGTTTTTTTTATTATATATGTTATCGTAAAAATGTAAAACACGGAAATCTATAGAATTACGTTCTTATACGTAAAGGATATGGGGCAATCATAAATAAAAAATCGAAAAATTAAACTTTTATATTTTTTCTGGTAGATCTCGACCAGCTGAATCATAATCTGTTAGAATTATAAAAACCTGACCTTCCAATCAAAAGTTACAGCGCTTCAAAGTTCTAGATTTTTTTAATTACTGTTTTAAGTTAGACAACCATATCTCGGTTAATTTTGAAGCTAATTAGACTTTTTGTATAACAAAATGTTCAGAATTGAGCAAGGAATCCGAAAATGACAGAAAAAATAACTTTAAAAATACTCGTTGATCCATTAGCCCTTCAAAAACTAAAATTTCCATTTTATTTACTTTTGAGGTCTAAAGATACCCCATAGCCAAAGGGCCATCGATAAAATTTTTTTATTTTTTTGTTCTACTTAGTGACTAAAACATATAAAAAAAAACAGCTCCTAGAAAATTTTGCTTCCTTAACTAAATATGCATACAAAAAATGTCAATTTTATTTTTATTTTAAAAATTAAAATTTTAGAAAAATTTAATAACATTTTTTAATAAAAAGGGCGTAGGCATTAGAATATTTTTATTCTTTTATTCAGTCTCAGAAATTTTTCTTCGTTTTCATTTTGGATTAATGATAAATCATTCTCTACGAGATCCTTTTTTTCACAATCCAGACCAAAATTATACAAATTTACGCTTTTTTTAGAAACTAACAAATCTTTTCTATCTTGTCATATACCTAAATACCAGATGATACTTGTTACATGAGAACATGCACCAAATACCCTTGCACCAGCTTTACAATCGCAGTACCATCCTTGAATTGGATCCATTGTTGAAACAGTTGAATATTTTATCCAGGTGTTATGAATAACTTGTGAAGAAAATCTTGACTTTATTTTGACCCGGACAAGTTCTTCATTTTCACCATAGAATTCGCATACATAATCAGCATTTTGTTCTAAATGCGAGATGTTATAAGGAACACATTGTTTAAGCTGGTAAACTCCATAAGTTATCGATTTTATATAAGCCTCGGTTAATTTTGGAAACTAAGCTCCTTAACTTGAACAACTCTAGAACTTTTTCTTCGTTTAGAATAGTTTTCGGCTTGATATTTTAATTTGTTGTCTTCATTTGCCTTTGCAACCATTTCTTTGTATAATTCAGTATTTTCTGAATCTTTTGCTGATACAAGTTGAGGTCTAAACTTATTTATTAATGCACAAATGAATATAAAATCTTTTTCTATTGTTCCAATATCTCTTTTTGATACTACATTGTTAAAATATTTCCATCTTTTTATGCGACCATTTTATGATTCAATTACCCATCTTATTTTTGTGATTAATCTTGAGTTATTTGCTTCAATTGCTGAATGTTGAAAACAAACAAATCATCGGGCAAAAACCAGTTTTCTATATTTTCAGTCTTATTGAATATATCTTTTGTAATACTTGAATCATTTTTTTTTCCGTTTGAAAGGTATCGACCGATTGCATCAATTAAATTACCGTCAGTAGTTATTTTTTTGTTCTACTTAGTGACTAAAACATATAAAAAAAACAGCTCCTAGAAAATTTTGCTTCCTTAACTAAATATGCATACAAAAAATGTCAATTTTATTTTTATTTTAAAAATTACAATTTTAGAAAAATTTTAAAAATTTTGGAAAAAAAAATGCTTTAATATTTAACTAAAATTAAAATTAATCTTTGCATATTTATTTTTTTAAGTTAAGTTTAATTTCTTTTAAAATTAAATTGTATTCAAATTGATAAGCCTTATTCGAAACTAAAAAGTTATTCTCTGTTTTGTTTAGTAATTTTTTGAAATTCGGTTGGGGATACCCTTTAAAAAAAACGTCAAAGTACAAAAACTAACAAAAACTTTGAATTAAAACATCTTAATCATAACAAAAATTTATTTTTTTTAAATTTTGATAATGAACTATAAACTAGATTTTATGCTCTTTCATAATTGTATTAAATGTATTCTGTCGAGTGTTCAGTTCTTGAGATTTTCTTGCTCAAAAAAAAATCTATTTTTTAAGTATCGCTACTTTGAGTGTGTATATCTCTCGAATGAGACAATTTGGAAACAAAATAAAATCATATTTTTAACACACAAGAACTCTATTTTGTTTGTACGTTTAAATAAGGTCAGTATCTTGATGTTAAAATACGTGCAAACCGTCCTTTACGTAAAATTACTTTTATAAATTTAAGTAACGTAAACTAAAGTAACGGGTTATGCATAAATAAATGGACAAAAATTAAAAATGATATTAAGCTCTTGTTTCTTTATGGTGTAAAGAATTTATTTTTTAATAGAATTATGATTTTTAAACAATGAAAAAACTCCATCGTGGCCGATTTTTCTTAGCTTTGCATTGACTCCCATCATAAGGGATTTCCCAAAATTTAAATCAAATTCCTTCAATTTCAATTTAATACGGTCGATCAGCTGTTGCTCTGTTGAGGCTTATCAACCTCCCTTGTATACTTTTTCACTCAAACAACCCTAAAAATTTTCCATTCGACGCGCTTGAGGGACATTTGGCGGGTTGATATTTTTGGTCACATAACTTACATTTTGGTTAATCCATGTTGTACTCTCCATAGAATAGTGAGCAGATGCTAAGTCAGGCCAAAAAACATAGTCAAAGTCTTAATGATACTAGATGTATAAATTTGAGCATTCGACGATAGAGATGCTCGAATTGTTGGCAACCGACTTTGATGGTCGAAAAAGAGGCTGAGACATTCCTCGATCAAATATGGCTATCCAAACAAGCACCTTCTTTGGGAACTTCTCTTTTCCAGCAAATCGGACACTGTCCGGACAAGTAGACTTGTCATTTGTGTAATATCCAGCATTATCCGGCATGTTGTCGCCCGCAAAAGTAAAATACTTTTCGTCATCAAACCCATTTTTGTTAATTTTTGTTTTTGACCAACTGTTGTCTGGTGGACAGCAAATTTCCCAGCTAGACGATTTTGACTCACTCCAGTTCGGTTATTGGTCAATCTCTTCAGTTTTGTCTTCCTTGAAGCTGTCCAGGTGGTTGGACGACCCGTTCAATACGGTTGATCGTATTATATATTGTGCTTTAAATGATTCCTTGCTTTATAAAGTGCGCCACAAGTTCGGATTTTGTGATTTGTGAAATCATATTTTTGACTGCTTTTCGAAAAGCCTCTCATTCAGAAACAGAAAGCCACATTTAAAAAATTTTTTTTTTGCACTTCTATAACTAATGTTTAGTGGTTTATAAATACATATAGAAGAGATCACCTGACCATTTGCATGATCGGGCAAGTTAACTTGACTTTTGTCCATTTAATAATGCTTAGCCCGTTAAGATGATTTATTTGATGATAACAGCTCAAATGATGATGAACTAATTTTATCACAGTCACTCAGCAAGAAATCAAAACCAACATTAGAATAAGAAAAAGTGGTTAACGATGTGCCATACAAAAAATAGGTAGACCACCTAAAGAACAAGTCGCACAACAACTCATTAAAAATTATTTGACATGTAACTTAAATTAAATGAAACATTACATTTTTAATAATTGAACCATATCTTCAATTTATTTTTTTGATACTTGGCTTATCAAAACATTATCGTTTCTAAGTAACTATGGGAAACTCAAATGTTATCATATAATTTAACGAAATAAAAAAAAAAAATCAAGTTAAATAGATTAGTTGATTTTTTAAAAATTCAAAAAGCTTATTTTATTTTTGTAAAAGAATGAGAGAATGTATTTCAATCCACGTTGGTCAAGCTGGAGTCCAAATTGGTAATGCTTGCTGGGAGCTGTACTGTTTAGAACACGGTATTCAACCTGATGGTCAAATGCCATCTCACCAAACTACTGGTGGTGGTGGTGATGATTCATTTAACACCTTTTTCTCTGAAACTGCTGCTGGAAAACATGTACCAAGAGCTGTTTTTGTCGATTCAGAACCAACCGTAATCGACGAAGTAAGAACTGGAACTTATCGTCAATTGTTTCATCCAGAACAGTTGATCACTGGTAAAGAAGATGCTTCCAACATTTATCCTCGTGGTTACTATGACATTGGAAACGAAATCATAGATTTAGTCTTGGACAGAATCCGTAAATTGACTGATCAATGTACTGGCTTACAAGGCTTCTTGATCTTTCACTCTTTTGGTGGTGGAACCGGATCTGGTTTCACTTCATTGTTAATGGAAAGTTTGAGCGTTGATTATGGTAAAAAATCAAAATTAGATTTTGCCGTCTACCCATCTCCACATATTTCAACTGCTATTGTTGAGCCATATAATTCAATTTTGACCACTCACGCTACTTTGGAACACTCAGATTGTACTTTTATGGTTGACAACGAGGCTATCTATGATATCTGTAGCCGTAATTTGGATATTCAAAGACCAACATACACCAACTTGAATAGATTAATTGGTCAAATCGTTTCTTCAATAACTGCTTCATTAAGATTTGATGGTGCTTTGAATGTGGACTTGACTGAGTTTCAAACTAACTTGGTGCCATATCCACGTATTCACTTTCCTTTGGCTACATATGCTCCAATCATTACAGCTGAAAAAGCCTATCATGAACAACTTACAGTTGCTGAAATTACAAATGCTGTTTTTGAACCAGCTAATCAGATGGTTAAATGCGATCCAAGACATGGCAAATACATGACTTGCTGTATGTTGTACAGAGGAGACGTTGTACCAAAAGATGTCAACGCTGCAATTGCTACCATCAAAACAAAGAGAACCATTAAATTTGTTGACTGGTGTCCAACTGGTTTCAAAGTTGGTATAAACTATCAACCACCGACTGTTGTACCAGGTGGCGATTTGGCTAAAGTCCAACGTGCTGTTTGCATGTTGAGCAATACCACCGCTATTGCTGAGGCCTGGGCTAGACTTGACCACAAATTTGACTTGATGTATGCCAAGAGAGCTTTTGTTCACTGGTATGTCGGGTATCATTATGAAGGATTAGATTTCTCAGAGGCCAGAGAGGATTTAGCTGCTTTGGAAAAAGACTACGAAGAAGTCGCACTTGATTTAGGAGAAGGCGAGAGTGAAGGCGAAGGTGAAGAATATTAAAAATAATTCAACAATTTAAAAGTTAAAAATAGCATTTTTAAAATGAATTTAAGCAATAAATTTTTTAAAAAATCATTTTTTTTTTTGTTGCTGCCTTGGAAAAAATTTGATTCAATGGATGTATAGATTCAATTTTTTTTTTTTTTTTTTTATAAAACTTTAATACTTTTTTTAAGTCAGACATTTTTGTATGAGATGATTTATTTTCATTAATTATTTATAAAAAAATTATTTGATAAAAATTGAAAATCGATATAAACCACGTGGTCCTTTCCGAAACCTCAGAAGTTTATAGCGAGTCTATCTATATTGCCATCATCTTATCTGTCTGTTGATCATAGTTATACCATTGCATTTCTCTCTGAAGCCCATAGCCTGCAAAATTTCTCTCTTCTGTCTGTAGCTATCCCTTCGTATCTCTCGTCATTTTCTTCTAAAGTTATAAGCTCCGTTTATTTGTTAACTTCTCCCTTCAGTTTTTTAAACTTTTCTGACTGGCCTGAGAAAACAGCCTCAGGCACTATTTGGATTTGAGGAGAATTTTGACGGTTTTGCTGGTCATCCGTTTAAAAAAGACTTTCCTCTGACTGTCTTTGTCGAGATGGGATATGATGACGAAGTCAAAAGAGTGGTCACTGAACCTCTAGAACTCACCCAGCAAATTTATCTTTATTTAAAAAAAAAAATTTCTATTAATTTCGATTAACTGGTTAATGAAAAAAAATAAAAAGTTGTGAGTAAAATTAGAAAAAATTTTTCAGTCGAATTTGGTGTCAAAACCTAATTTCAAAATAATCCAAAAAATATTTTTCATTTTTCAATTTAAAGCCAATAGAAATACTTTTGAGCAAACTTATTATAATAATTTATTAAAATTTCAATATTTTAGCGAATAAAAATAATTTCTCATTATATAATTATAATAATTTATTCGAAAAAAAAATTTTTTTTTTCTAAATGTCTTTAATTTAAGCCATGAGTCTTATTAGAGGACTGTTCTCCAGAGTTCAATTGCTCTCTTCGCTTAGATGTCTTTCTAGTTTAACATGCTTAAATAATCAAAAAATTGTTGTCCCTAAGACAGCCATCTTGATGAATTACGATCAAAGCAGAGATTACAAAGTGAAGACTCGTTTGAGAAAGAGATGCAAAAGTTGTTACTTTATGTGGCGAAATGGACGTTTATATGTCGAATGTAAAGAGCATCCAAGACACAAGCAGTATCATGTTGATTCTTTACTTAAAGGTTATGATAATATACCACATGGATATCATGTCCCAAATATAAAATAAAACCCAAAACCTTTATTGAAATAAAAATAAATTTTCTCCTTTCAATTTATTTAAAATTAGAATAAAAAAAAATTTTCTTATAAGAATTTAATTATTTAGTTCTATTAAATACAAATATGAACATATGAAAAAAAAAATGTGATCTTTTCCATTTGTTTAAATTAAATCTGATATTTTTAGCCGGTTAATATAAATACTATATACATATGTATATATTGTTTAAAAGCTTTATTATACATAATAGTTTAATACTTTTTAGTTCAGATCTTAGCTGTCTCTGAACTGGTTTCAGAGTTGATAGTAATTGAGTTTTAAATTTATTGCACGTTACTAATTCATCCCTTTCTTGCATGTTTCTAAGAATTTGTAGGGCATTTCCCCTAAGATGTTTTGTAACATGTTCTCAAATGATTCATTGTTGTTAGCCGCTCATTTTCTAGATATATCCATTCATCTATTTTATCTCTATCGTTTTCATATAACTTTGGCTGCTTTATTGGTATCGAAAAATAATCTTCGTGAGAGGCTTCATCGCTTATGGTTTCTCTAGATTGTTTTTATAAGCATTCTACAGTGCCTTTTGGTCTTGATTACTCTGTGTATTAAAGGCATTGTGAATTTTGGAACAAAAAACATGTATCACCTAAAATTTAATCTGTGCAAAATCTCTGCAATTAAATTTTAAAGATTTTTTAATGCATGTACTATTTTGCAGATTTGCAAAGTTTTTGCAGAGATCGAATATCGGTAATACATGCTATGTATCACATGATACATTTTGTAGAACCAGTTTTAGACCAAAGGAAAAAAAGTTATTACAATTTAAAATTTTTGTTCTTGTTTTTTGTTCCAAAATTCACAAAACCTGTATTAAAAACTATACAATTTGCCAAAAATTTTATTAATTAAAAAAATTGAAAGATAAAAACAAAAATATTTCTAAAACCAAATAAACTAAACTAAATTTTTTAGTTAAACAAATCTTCATGGTAGCGATTATTTGTTTTCATTTCATGAATGAATGCATCAATTTGATCATCGCATGATTCAAATAAATTCTTGTCTTTAAATATCATCTTAAATCTGTTGATTACTTCTGTTGCCAAAATTTTACGTCCACAAACGTAAACATGAGCTTTTTTGTTCACAATGAGTTCAAATATTTTGTCCGATTGCTTGGAAATTTTGTCTTGAACATATTCCTAAAATAAGTATAAACTAAAATAAACAAAATTACTTTCATAAAAAAAAAATCACTTTTGGAAAATTAGGATCTCTGCTATAGGCAACATGAAATTCGGTAAGAATTTTTTTTTCTACAAGAGTCTCTAGTTCATTCATATACAAAAAATCTTTTTTCTTTTCTCTACATCCATAAAATAGAATAAAATCTCCAAATTTTTTTTCTATCGAATTTTCTATGTCATTGCTTCGTTGGGTCCAAAAACTCCTAAAAGGCGCAATTCCACATCCAGCGCAAATCATTATTACAGGCACTGAAGGCTCTTCGGGCATAGTGAATTTATTTCCCCTTTTTTTTTAATAAATAAATAAAATTTTATTAAAGAAAAAATTAATTTTTTTATACTGAATAATTTCAGCTGGAATTATGGTACCCAACCGGGCTTGTTCCAAAAAATTAGAACATACTCCATAGTGAACAGAGTCGTACACCTCACATTTATACTGATAGACTCCGATTGTTATATCAAGTTCATTTGAGGCATTTTTTTTTGAAGAACTAATGCTATAAAATCTAGACTTCATGTGTGGTAGAACTGCTAGCAGCGTATTTATGTCCGGATTGACTGAAAAAAATGTTTTTAAAACATCGACCAAATTTGGATAATCTGCTCTCCATGTTTCGTAAGCTTTCCAATCCTTTCATAAAAATTAGATAGATTTTTTTTCAATTAATTAAAAATACAGTTGCCAAAAATTCAAGTTTTTCTCGGTCTTTTTCATTCAAAGCCTGCGAGGCGAGCATTTTAAGAGCCTGTTGGGATAAGGGCTTAGTAATGTCAAAGTATTGAGTCAATGCTTGTCTGATTGACATGACCGGATATTTTTTGTCTCTAAGCCAAAGTTCATTAGAACCTTTTTTTTTAAATTAAAAACTAAAAAAAAAAATTCTTGTTTAAAATTTTTACTTGTTGACAGACTTTCGTCGGACACTTCAAATTTGACTAGCTCGTCAAAATTAGGATTGTTGTTAAGTCTGGACAAGATAAAGTCAACATACTCTTTTCTGTTCTGGCCAAATATTTCTATATGGTTTCCTGGCACATAGTCTATGTCGAAATCACTCGATTTTAGCTTTATTCTTAGAATTGATTCACTAAAAAATTTAAATATTAAATTTGAAATTAAAATTAAAAAAGTTTTTAGCCTTGAATTATTTGGTAATTAGTCAAGCAGTTTTGGTAGATTCATTTATGTTTCCTAATAAATCTTTTTAAATATTAAAGCATTGTATTTTATCAAAACCGCTCTCAACCAAAAAATTAATAAAATAATATTTTGTTAAGTTTATTTTGAATGTTTTATTTATTTAGTTTTATAAATTCATCAAAGAATTACAAGACATTGAAAAAGGAAGGAATAGACGAAAAAATAAGAAAAATTAAACTTGAAGATAAAAAAAATCATCCAGAAAGGGATTTGCGAAGCCATTAAATACTGTCTTGAAAACCTAAGAAATTATGAACTTAAATTACTGGTTAAAGTTCACTTCGATTGAAAGAGACCAATGAAGTATTAAAAGATATTAGCTTGGACCTAGTTAGTTTGGATCAACGTATCCTCCGGAAGAAAAATTGTTCTATTGTAGAGGTACTGGTAATAAGTACAGTGGACCTCTCTCCTAGGACGGTGATAGTAAAAAAAAAAAGTCCAAGTCCGGAATTTTTTTTTTTAATTTTTTTCAAAAGTCCTACTCTTCTTGGCAATCATCGAGATCGCAGAAATAAATCAATAAAAATTTTTTAAAGATATTTTAAAAAAACTGCTTGAAAAATATTTTTTTTTTCAATTTGTTTTATTATCATGTTTTTGTTTTTTTAGAATATTATCTGTATATCTTTAATTAGATATTTATTTTAACTACTCTCAAAAACTAAATCTAAATAAATATTGAGAGGAATTTTTTTTCAAACATTAAAAATTTATACATTTAATATTTATTAATAAAAATTAAAGTCTTTTGCTCGCACTTTTTAAAATACTGTAGAAGATGAACGTCTACAGCGTTTAATTTCCAATTATGATTCTGATAAAAAGTTAGAATTCTTAAAAAATTTAGCTTTAAATTAGATTAAAATATTGTAATGTGTTGATTAATATATCAATTAAAACACTTTAATCGGAAGTTAGAGGAAAAAAAATTATCTCTCACTAATTTTAGACTTATATTTTATGCTGATACTAAATTTATTTTTCTGCTACTAAAAAAAAATAAAAATGATACTTATTTTGTTTATGTGATACTAATATTTTTTTTAATTGGTATCAAATAATTAATCAAATAAATATTAATTGACAACTATATAAATGTGTTAATATACTCAAACAAAATGTGCAAACATATAGTAGCTATTACTTGTCGCGATAGAGGTAAGCCATTGCACGAGAGCGCAAAAGATGTGCCACTGGGTGAAAACAGAAAGAAAGGAAGGCCTGCGAAGAATAAAGATGCTCTTAACCGCCAGCCGATCGAAACTCAAAGTCATTTAGAAAATGAATGAAATGGCCGAAGACAGCTTTCGTTCATTATTGAATTCGAAGATGAACAAGAACCTGCAACTGAGAATGGTCAAAATTTACAAGAGCAAGTTGTAGCGCCAATGACGTAAAATGAACAAACAAATGAGCAGCTAAACATCGTTCATGGTGTATTCGAATCAGAGCCAAGTGTGTTGAATTTAGTAGAAAATTGCCCAGCTAAACGTCCGAGAGGTAGACCTCGCAAAAACCTAATCAGTGATCAAAGTAAACCTGCGAGCAAAAGATCTAAAAACAATTAATTTTTTTCTTTTTTTTTCTTATTTTTCTTTTTTTGTATTTTTTATTATCATCAATAAAAATTAATGTCATTTTCTTATAATTTGTATCAATTAATTTTTTTAATAGCATAAAAATAAAGAAATAAAAATAAAATTAGTATCATTTTTTTTTAGTAGCAGAAAAATAAATTTAGTATCACGTAAAATACATGCCCTAATTTATGACCACAAATGTTTTTATTGTTATTTATTTCAGTAAACACCGCGAGGGTGATGTAAAAAAAAAAGAAAAAAGTAAATTAAAGTACAGTTTTGTCTTTCTAAATAATTTTAGAGAATAAATTTTAATTTTTTCATAATTGTCTTAGTCACATGATTTAATATATTTAAAAAAAACCTACTAGAATAATTTTCAAATTAGTTTGTTTTGGTTAAAATGAGATTAAAACAAAAATTTAAACAACAAAAAAAAAAAAACTTTTTAGTAACTTTTTTTTTGGCACTAATTAAAATTTACTAATCAGGAACTATTTTAAAAGAAGACATCAATTTGAAGGACTAAAATTAAAACAAAATAAATGCTGGTTTGACAATTTTCTTAAAATAAACGGGTAGAAAGAAGCCTTGATGCTTGATTTTTTTGCTAAGATTACCAAGACTTGGAGGATTAAATTTCATTTCAAAAATTGACACTAAATAACTTAGCTCATTTTCCTAACTAGAATGTCTCTTACTTGTTTGGCTGGTAGCCAAGAACTTCTTTTTCAACAATTTCAAAAGGTCTGAGATTTTTTTCATAAATGTTTGACAAATTTTTCCAAATGCTATTTATCATTGAATTTGGTTCACTAAACGGAAATGATCTAAGCTTGATTTTTTTAGCTCTGAGCAATTTTGAATTCAAAATTTGATCTATTTCGTCCTGCTTGATTCTCAAATTACTTTTAAATTCACTAAATGATGCCTTGGAAAATAAAATTTTTGAAAAATATTTTAATTTTTTTTTTCTAAATTAATTTACCATCAATACATTTTTTAGCCAAGAATACATGGTTTTCTCCTCGTCATTTACTTGATCAGCTATGTTTAGCGGGTAGATTTCAGTCAAAGCTAAATGCTTGAAAAAATTCTCTATCAATTTGGGAAAAGCACCGAAATTGTAACAATAGGTTGAGTCGCCAAAGCCTAGAATGCTGTATCGCACATGAGGATATGTTTTGTCAACAACAAGTTGCTTTTTTCCGAATTCTATTTCACCCCTAGGAAAATTTTTAATTTTAGAAATTTTTTTTTTCACAAAAATGCGCCACTTTTTTATCTTGTTCATCAAGTCTTCCAGTGTTTTTCCATTAGTTGGTGAATCACCATTGCCTGTTGTACTAGCCACTGCCAATATCAAGTCCTCTGAGTCAAGTTCATACAAATTATAATCATTTATGCATCTTAGCTTTTATTTTTTTGTTAAAAAAAAATAGTCTTTTTTTATTATTCAGCTTACTTTGGTATAAAAAACTTTGCTAAATACATTGGAAATTGTTTCGGCAAAGTTTTTTGACTTGCCAGTCTGACTGGCGTAAAGAATGCAGCATTTGGGCCGAAGTTTTAATTTTCTATTTGCAGACATCAAAAATGGCACCATACACTTGACCAACGTTTTGAATTTTATTGATTTTTTAGGTAATCTAGGCATTTCCTTTAGACAAAAAAAAATTCATTTTTTTTTTTTTTTATTAGCTTTTATTTAATCACTTGATATTCGAAATAAGGCTTTATGATGTAGTTAATCATTTCCATGCCGAAAATGGGAGTTATATGGCCAGAAATGGGGGGAGTTATCCAAACCCAGTCACCAGGCGTCCCGCCACGGATTCTCATCTCGTTCTCCCAGTGTTTGACAAACGACTCTGAAGCAGTGTGGTGGTCCACAATGGTCACACCGGCTTTGTTGAACGAATACAAAACAGCCTTGTTTAGCTCTAGTAGAACTTCGTCCTTCCACAGTGACACACTGGTGCTTGTGTCTAGTCCCAACACTTTGGCTATCACTCTAAGCTTGTCGAACCGGTTCGGTTCGGTCAAATCGCGGCCAATTTCTGTGTTCATGTACCAGCCGTTGAACGGCACACAATTGAAATAGATGCCACCGGCGTCTAGTAATAGTGAAGAAACAGCTGGAACTGCATACCATTTTAGCTTCAGCTCTTTAAATGTCTCATATCTTTTTAAAAAAAAATAAAATGTTTTTATCGCTTAACCTCATCATAATAGCTTGTTTAAATCAAGTTTATCAATTTTGTTTTTAAAAATATTAACTGTATCTGGGTTTATTTTAAAAAAAAAAAAATTAAAAAAGCCATTTTTGCCGCAAATTTAATCTAAAGACAAAAAAATTAACTTTGTGAAACAGATAAATTTCTCAGAAGAACTTTTTATTTTAAAAAATTAATTTAAGACCTTCTAAAGCTGACAAGATTAATTCATGAGGGTTCTACACAATGGAATTTATTGAGCTAAACAATGTTCACTATTCAAAATGAGTATTTTATACAGTCTATCCTCGATTTTGTTACATTTTATTTTGTGACATGTACAAAAAAATAAAATAGAAAAAAAAATATTTTTATTGTTCCGATTTTCTTTCATTTTAAAAATACTTTGTCAAGCAATCGATATTTTAACAAAAAAAAGAGAGTTTTAGACGAAGTTGATAAAGGCACCAAATATGAACTTATAGACGAAAAATTTGGTCTTAAACTTTTTGCTGCTCAAGGAAGTACTAAGGAAGAAACCAGTGATATGCTCAAACTAATTAGGAATTTGGAAAATAAAATATTTGATAGGCAAATTAACATGGTACAAAAGAAATTGTTTTTTTGATTATATTATTTAAAAAAATTAGTTTGGATTTAAAGATTAAATTGTAAATAAAATTTTTTAATGCAATTTTTATTTATACTTGAATTTGTGACTTTTTGATTTTGTGACACGTTTTTCTTTTGACGTAGACGTGTCACAAAATCGAGGATAGACTGTAGTACCAAAACAACTCAAGTCAAGACAAGTAAAGAACAATATTATTTGGAGCCTTCATTAATTCACTTAGGACTAAACCGCTTATAAAATTAGTATCTAATTTTTAAATTTTGAATGATACAAATTTTATTATTATCTACAAAAGTATCAAATTAAATTTTTTTTTCAGAATTTTTTTTTTAGACTTTTCCTATTTTATCTCAAGTATGTGAATTAACTTATTGTGTAAAAGCAACCTGAGCACCCACTGAAATAAATAATAAGAAATTTCACTGTTAAATATTTAAGACCTAGTTTAGACTTATAGCAATAAGTTCATGATGTCCATTTTTTAAAAAAGGGAACTGGTTAGAAGGGTAATCCAGCTTTTTAAAATCATTAATGGAAATCAGTCTTAACGTAACGATCTGCAATTAAGGACATTTTCGTTATGAACATACCGACAATGTCGGTAATTGGTGGACACAATATTTTAAAACCATTTAACGACATGTCGTTAAATTTGAATATGACCAAAAAAGTCATTTTTTGCAAAAATTAG
>VANL01000733.1:0-24770 GCA_006352455.1 Brachionus sp. 'Tiscar'
AAAAAAAAGTTCAAGGGACGGTTGATCCCCAAAAAAAAGTTCAGGGGATGGTTGATACCCAAAAAAAAGTTCAGGGGATGGTTGATACCCAAAAAAATGTTGAGGGGGTAGTTCATCCCTAAAAAAAGTTGAAGGGACGGTTGATCCTCAAAAAAAAGTTGAAGGGACGGTTGATCCCCAAAAAAAAGTTCAGGGGACGGTTGATCTCCAAAAAAAAGTTCAGGGGGTAGTTGATACCCAAAAAAAAGTTCAGGGGGTAGTTGATACCCAAAAAAAAGTTCAGGGGGTAGTTGATAGAAGAAAAATGTTGAAGGTGAAGTTCATCCCTAAAAAAAGTTGAAGGGACGGTTGATCCTCAAAAAAAAGTTGAAGGGACGGTTGATCCCCAAAAAAAAGTTCAGGGGACGGTTGATCTCCAAAAAAAAGTTCAGGGGGTAGTTGATACCCAAAAAAAAGTTCAGGGGGTAGTTGATACCCAAAAAAAAGTTCAGGGGGTAGTTGATACCCAAAAAACATTTGAGGGGGTATTTGATACCTAAAAAACATTAGAAGGGGTACCTGATAAGTTCTTAATTATTGATTTTTTAGAGATTTAACAACACAAAAAAGGAAAAAACTGCCTGTTTGAGAGTCAAATCGGGCGAAGCGCTAGGACTTGCATAAAATCATAAGATTTTAGTCCTATACAAATTAGAGAAGAGAGTCACATGTAGCTAGTTCAACTGATTATATGATTTTTTCCCTGAAATAAAATTATAATTTTGCTTTATGTTTTTTTTTTCCTTATATATGTTTTTTTATCTTTTTATATGTTTCGTTCTACCTCTTTCTTAATCATTCAGAGAACACATGCGTGAGTGCTTGATTAAGTTACCGTATTCCCTCGTTCGATTATGCTACACCATAAGCTAAACTACCAACTTTTGGACCGTCCACCAAACTGCATCTCACCAAAAAATTTTTATTTGTTATTTTTATTTGATTGTCTTGGCTTGTAATGCAGCATAATCGAACGAGGGAATACGGTATTTAATTCTTAAAAATCTAATAAGTCATGTGGTTTAGTCACATGACATGTGTACAATATATATTTTAGAAAACACGCTTAAACTTTAAATTTCTTAAACATTTTTAAATATTTACTGGTTTTTTTAGCCCTATCCAAGCTTTTGATTCAAATGATCATATAAAAAAATAATCAACAGAGGCCGAGTGTGAGTTTTATTTTTCCAAAAAATTTGGAATTATTGCAATTTTAATTAATTACTTATTAAAATTTTAAAATTAGAAAATTTTAGATTTTTTTTAAATTTTCTAAAACACCATGCAAGCATGCGTCTAATACATGTTTGCTAAAACCACTACATAACACTCATAATGACAAAGCCACAATCACTTCAAAATTGCCTCAACCAACAGTTCAGCAGACAGACAATGAACAAATGTTTTTTAAGCAGTTAATGTAAGATGGTAAAAAATAAAGAACCTGAAATCAACAAGATCGAAGTTGAAAAGGGCATTTTTAAATTATGTGATATTCTTGCCCAAAATGATAATTTAGCAGAAATTACAAACATGAATTTTTGGAATGAATACATGGATGAAATGCAACGAATAGGAAGATTGACTTAAGTGATATTTAACATTCATGATTCAAGTCCTTTTATTTAAAAATTCTTCAGTATTTGCGTAATTATATGTAAAAAAAATAGTGGAAATATGAACGATGAAATAAAAATTAAAGGCTTTTTTTGTGTGGGCAAATGTCTGTTTTTTGTTTAGAATTTTTAAAATAAAGCTTCAATAAGATTTAGTAAATTTTTGTTTTAAAAAAAGGAAGAATTTTTGTTGTTCTTGTTTTTGAAATTTTCAACACCACAGTTTCAAACATTTTTTGTTTAACTTATCAAAACTACTCAAAACGGTACTGAAAGGAAGGTAAATGACAATGACTGAAAAACAGCCTACCTGAGACAGTAATCAGAAAAGCAGAAACCATAGACGGCTTACTTGACGTCGTCTCCGCAAGCCTACTTGCTGTAGCTTATTATTTTTGTTATTATTATTAATTGATAAAATAAATTTTATTCTTTTTTTCTTCTGATTTTTAAATCAGTTAACTTAAAAATATAATTCTATGATAAATAATATATTTTTTTATTTTTGATATTTTTCATTAAATTTGTGAATAAAAATTATTAATTAAGTCTGATTAACGAACTTTAAAACTAATAAGCATCACGTGATTATTTTAAGTCATAATAAAGTCAAAAGAATTATTTAAATGTTTAAAATAGTTTTTTAGAATTTAATGTTCATTTTAGTTAAATTTTTTTAAAAAATAATCTGAGCGGAACCTTGCCAGATTGGATTGAAGACTTAATCCTTTCTTTCAGTCGTATGATTTAATTTTAAAACACTAAAAAATGTTAAATAAGTTGGAGTATAGTTTTCTAATTTTTTTTAAGCCAAAGTCGAGAACAAAAATTTAATAAAATCTTTTTTTTTTTCATATTTTATTTAGTAAAAATGAGTTGATGGTCTGTTAATTTAACTATTGGCATGAGCTTTTGAGTAAAAAATTAAAAAATTTATTTTATTCATTTCTGAAGCCTTTTTTTATTTTTTATTATTTCTTAATATATTTGAAAATATGAGGAAAATATTCTTTTATTAAATAGAAAATATTGACATTTCAATTGAGGCATCAAAATGACCTTATTGGCGCTTCTATTTGAAATATAAATCACTCAAATGCACACTTGAATAAACAAAATGCGTACGAGCTGATTATATATATATTCGTTTTGAATTTCATATTTATATTTGCTGATAGATTTGATTAATTTTGAATATTAATAAAATTACCATATGCTAATGGTCATCCAAAATAACTAAGCAATATCAAATTTAGCAAATATTTACATATCATGTATCAAATAATTAGATAATCTGGGATATTTTTAACGAATTTTTTCTCACTGGCAAGCAAGATTTAGCTCTGTATGAATTCCCATAGGTCTTAAATCCCCACCGCTTTATTGCACAATCATTTCTCTTTCGCTTCATTTCTTCTCATCACATACCAGACCATTTTGAACTATTCTAATTATTGCTATTTATTAACTAGTTTCGTTCTAACTATCCATTAAATAGTAAAAATCGATTTTTTAAGTGCACATTTAGTCGAACTTGATTGACCTCAGAGAGCTTGTCAAGCCATATTACTTTCATAGACTTTTCAGTTTCCATGACTAATCATACATTGTTTTTCTAATGTACACTTTGTCGGTATTTAATTCCTAATCCGCTTGAGATCAAAAGCAAATGTTTCAAATTTGCTTCACTTTTTTCTTAAAAACCCAAGCACACTTTCAAACATGAATTCTAAATTTTTCTCTCATTTAGAAATACATACAAAATCAAGCCTGATTTTTTAAGAGAAACTTTTATTTAGTTAAAAAATATTTTGTAAGTGTATGTCTGTGTTTATTTGGGCAGTAAAAATTAAAGTAAATTATTTTTTTCATGTTAGTTTTTTTTTTTTTTTATCAAAAAGGGTCGAGAATAAAAAAAGCTTTTATCGTTCCAATTTCAAGTATTGTTCAAATTAATTGAGAAAAGTTTAAGTATTCTATAATAGAAATTTCAAAATAAAAATTATAAATCACAATTGAAATTAAACAAAAAATAAAAATTAGTTTTGTGATTTTTGTTTTTCATTTAGTTTATGGTCATATTCTTTTGCTTATTTAAAACAAGAGAAACTGGTCAATAATTTTTTTCAATCTATCTTGTTGGCTACAAGCCAAAATATCATTTATTCAGTGCTATTTAATCAAGTGTCATTGTTTATTTTTCAACTTTGAGTTGAAACTATAATAAAAAAATTTACAAAAAACATTAGATTAAAAATGTGGATTATAGCAAAATATACGGATTGAATTACTACTATTTTTGACTATATTTTTTGGTCAAATAGTAAATTTTTCTTAGAGAGTTAAATTAAAAACTATCAAGTACCAGTAATTGACGTTTAAAGTTTGTTATTTATAGGTTTTAGATTTATTTTATAGATAGAAAAAAAAATAAAATTAATAAAATAGTGAAATATTTTTCATTTTATTTTCATATTAGTTTAAGATTTGTCACTTTAGCAAGTTATTTTTTTTTTAATTATATTTTTGTTAACACTCGGATAAGGTTAAGTTAATAAAACTAATTAAATAATTTTATTAAATAATGAAAATACACTTATAACTAAAACAGCAATAGGCATAGGTAAATATTTTATATTGTTTGTGGAAATCATTGAGTCATTGATTGTCAGGATCGCTGATCAAAGTAACATTTTTTTGTGTCGATTGATCTCTTTTTTATAGCATAAACTGTACAATAAAAGAATTTTTTTAATTTGACCAATTTTTACCATTTTCTTGTGAGAAAGATTTTATTTTTAGAGAAAATAAAATATTTTTTAATTTTTATTTTTAAATTTTAAAAAGAATTTTTTTTCGTATCAAAATTTAATTCATATTCTAGTGTCATGTTTTTTGTCTTCCAACAGAAATATAAAAAATCATTCAAGGGTGAAATAAGCTATTTAATTGTATGAACGGCAGCAATTAGCTTTTAAGCTAATTAAAAAAAATTAAGTTAAATGAGTATCTAATTGTATGTATGTGTATATGTGTGTGTATGTGTTTAAGCAGGATGTAAAAGCCAAATGTTGAATGCAGATTAAGAAAATCGATATTTTCAATGACTAATTAGAGCTATTTTATTTTGAAACGGTCATTTATTTAAATAATTCAAAATGGCGTTCAGCAAACATAATGGCTTTATCTTCATGGAATCACAGTGTCTCGAAAATCTACGCATAGATAAGAAAAATCTGCTTTTTATTAAGAAGACCGTTTTGACAGAGATATAAGAATCTATTTCAAATTTATTCTTGTTTTGTTATTATTATATTTTAATTGTATAGAATAGATAAGAAAATTTATCTCTTTCTTTTTTTTTTTTGTCACACTGAGATAATAAGAAAAATTCTATAAATTTGGCAAAATATTTGAATTAAGCTTAACTAGTTTATGTGAGTGTTTGTGTGCATACATATTGAATTTCCATTGACCTGTTCGCTAGAATAGAAAAAATTTATTCTTATCAGTTTTTGTTCTTATCAGTGCTGATCGATTATTCGATTAAAATTCAATTTTGCTTATCAGTGATTAATCAATAGCGATAATAAATAAACACAGAGTTGTTTATTTTTGTGCTAAAAAATCCGGTGATTTTTATCAAAATCAATAAAAATCAACATATTGGAAATTTTTGTTTTTTTTTTTTTATTTTTTTTTGTTTTTCGAATATTTTTATTTTCTAGTGCTATTTAAGACCTAATTACTTTCTGTTATTTCTCCGTAAGCTGTTTTTCTAGGCTCAATCAACAAAATTAATCCGAAAATTTGAGCCCTTAAAAATTTACAGGTCAATATTGAAAATAGCTCTGGCCAACTCGTTTCAAAATCTGAATTAGTTTTTTTTGTTGCTTTATTTAGAAAGGAAAAATGTTAAAATTGTATATCGCATGTGTTCTAGTAACCTTTGGACTTTTGTGTTCGAGTGAAGAAATCGTCGAAACTTCGAACGAGGTTTTAGTCAACGAAACGGTGGATCAAACAACTCAGGCGGCTCAAGTGACCAATTCGGTAATAACCGAGAACCACAACTTGACGATGTTCGCCAAGAAAGAGAGCAATTTGGTTGTGAATGGAAGTGCGATGTCAGTGGGCAGAAATATTAAGCCAGACATAGAGTTGACTGCTTCGACCAATGTTCTAGCTGTTGTTGTTGTTGCTGTTGTTGCCGCGTTGTGTTTAGTCGGAGCAGTAATCGGCGCGATTTATGTCAAAAAGCGAAGACTGTTTGTGTGGAATTTGGGCGGCAAGAAGTCAGATGGTCAAGATGGGGCGAATGGTGTATTGACAAATGCTTCGAGTGAGAGCGGCTCAGTTAACAAATGTGAAGGTGTGATGGAGACCAAGACTGAAGTGGTCACTGAGACCGAAAACAAGCAAGAAGAGGCTGAGCCAGAGCAAAAAAAAGAGGAATCAAACTTGAATGAACAAAAAGCTTCTTCTTCACTCGTAGTAAATGTTTTAAACGAGTTGAATGAATGCAACAAGGATGAAAACAAGACGGCCAGCGAACAAGCCGATCCAGAGAAACAACCACTTAAAAATGAATAATCTTGTATCATTCTGTCTTTGTTAATTTTTTTTTCTATTATTTTAAATTGGTAAGTTTTGTAGTATTCTAATGTCAGATAAATAAATTTCCAATGAACAAAAATTTGGTCATTTGTTTGAGATTAATTTTTTTATCTATTAATTTTAATAAAATTAACAAAAAAAAATTTTTTTAATTTATTTTTTCATCATTAAATATGTCTGTAAACGCTGTCGATCGAATATTAAGTGACTGAACCTATTTAAAGATGAAGACTTATTTAAAGAATGTAAATTATGCGACCTAAGACATCATTTCGCCAAATGATCCTCAATTAGATCCATTTGAAAAATTTTGAAGCTGTTTAAGTGAGGAAGCATACAACGGAGATTAACAAGCTTCAACTGAGCAACATCTCTATTAGCTGAAATTAAAAAAATTAGACTAAATTGCTGTGAAATCACTATAAAGCTGGGACAAAAAAAAAAATAATTTATTTGTTAAAAAAAATATTCATAGAAAATTTCCATAACAGTAGAATTAATTAATTTTTAAATAAAGGCACCTTTTTGAATTATCTGTTTCATGAAATCTTAAGACAAATTAATCAAATTAAAATTTTAGATGAAGTTTTTTTTTTTTGGGCGAGTTCCCATATGGGCTATGAGGCGAAGGAAGATTAAGTAAAAATTTTTATTGAAATACTATCTAATTTTCTTTACAAGGTAAATATTTTTGGAAATTAAATACAAGTTGTAATATGAAATAAGTCTCTAAGGTTATAGGATTAAACAAAATCTTAATTTTTTAAAGCTTGCCTGTAGTATCTCATTAGTTGTAAACAAAAAACTGTTTAGTACTAGTCCTGTTAAAATTAAATTTTTTAAGACATATTATTAATTTTCTAGAAAAATATGGCTTTTTTTCTTTTCAGCATAAAATTTCAAGAGCCAAATGTTGAAGTTTGTAACATTCAAGCTTTCTTTATTTAATAATATTAATTTGATACAGAATTTGTAAAAAATTCAAAAAAATTTTATTTAAATATTTCAATCTTTTGCTTTTTTAAATAATTTTTATTTTTAAATTTGTAATAATTATTTTATAAAATTAAATAAATGGAGAGTAATAAATCGGTCTTTCCAGGCATGGAAACTAGCCTGTTGATAAACGTTGAATAAATAAATAAAAGATAAAAGAAAAATATTTTATTGAAATTGAAATTTCTGTGAAAGATACAAAAGTCAAAGTATGAATGTAATCAGATTATAACTAAAAATAAATTTGATTTAAATTTTGTCGAAAATAAATTGATTGATGACAATCAAAGATTTTTTTAAAGTTCAAAAATAATCTCTTATCTAAATTGATATTTAAGAAAAACTTATTATATTTTATCAGTACTTGATTTAAAAAAGATGTTCAAGTTTAAAAAATACAATTAAGATGATTAATTGCTTTGAGATTATTATCAATATATATGAAAAGAAATAAATCAAATTTTATCTCATTTATTAAAATGACCTTTTTCAACTCTTGTCATAGTCATAGCTTTATGAAATAGCTAATAAGACTTCATGTTGATTGTTGATCAAAATTAAAATAATTATTTACCAATTTTCCAACACACTTGTATAAATTGTATTTTACTTTAGCCCTTTAATAGGGTCTCCCCCAATAGGTGACCAAGCGGTCACGAAATATGTGACCAATTCAATTTTTCTCATTTGGTGACCAACAGTGGTCACGTATATTTGACCATGGAAATAGATGACCAATATTTAAATAAATTTTAAAATTAAATTATTTAGGTGACCAACATGTAGTTTATGTGACCACTTAAACTCATTATGTGACCATCGACGTCATTTCGTGACCACTTAAATTTAAAAAAAAAAGAAAAAAAATTTTTTTAATTAAGTTTATTATGAAAATCGAAGCAAATCAATGTTTATCTTTAAATTGTTCATTCATTTTTGATTTTTAATTTTTAGAATAGTTTTAAAATTGTTTTTGGATTTAATATAAAATCTAACAATATTTTTTATAAAATTTGCTGTTTCATCAAAAAAATGATTATAATAAAAATTTGAAATTAATAATAATAAGTAAATAAAATTCATTTTATAAAATTAACTTAAATTTTGTAATAATATTTTATTAAATTTATGTGACCATTGTCATTCATTTGGTGACCTATGTACTCATTACGTGACCGTTGTCTTCAAAATATTGGTCACCTATTTCCATGGTCAAATATACGTGACCACTGTTGGTCACCAAATGAGAGAAATTGAATTGGTCACATATTTCGTGACCGCTTGGTCACCTATTGGGGGAGACCCCTTTAATATACCACTAATTAAAATTATTTACAAATAAAATAAAAAATTGAAATAAATTTGAAAAGAGATAAACAAATAAAGCTAATAAAAAATGCTGCTTGAATGATTTAAATTGTTCAATTAAGAGGTCTATTTTATTAAGTGAAAAATGGTAGAGGATAAAAAACAGAAATTTATTTTCAACATGCTTCATTTCCAAGACAAGAATAATTTGACACAAATATAGTTGGTACAATGGATTTTTTTTAGATGGTTTAAGCGGACTCAAGCAGTTCGGAAAGGTGCTTAGACAGGCAAATTGAAGTTTCTGATCAAATTTTTTATGCTCGTGCTCAAAATTTATCTTTTAAAAATTTTTAAGAGTGTTCGAAATGATAAAATTTAATGCAGAGACTTATTATCATACGTAGCAAACTTTGTTTAACCATATCTGAGTGTTGTGCATATTTGTGCATGCTGAATTTTTTTACATAAATGTGCAGCTATAAAATACTAAGTTTAACATTGAATGTAAACTTTGAAAATTTGTTTCTGAAAAAAAATTTAAATTCTAAAATAACTTAAAAACCTTTTTTTAATGAAAAATTTTGAGCATGATCATTTTAATTTGATCATAAACTTCAATTTGCTCTTAGACAACCCTTTCAGCTTCATGTGCGATTATTCTCTGATATTTTTTTATTTAAGTATTAGTTGGAATGCATTGCTGCAGTTTGTCAAATAGAGTGGAGATAGTTAAATTAAATTAAAAATTATTATTTTTATGTAAATTTATTGGATTAGTATTTGTAATGGTTCACACTTTTGAGGTATAAACTGATTAAAGAAGTTTCTAAAATTTTCATATAGAATTTTATTCTTACTTTTTTGTTTAAAAATTGGATATTTACTATAATAAGACAAATTTGGTAATAAAAACTCATTCAAAAGTAATTACATTTTATTCACAAAAAGCCCATTTTTAGAACTTTGTATAATTTTGTCATATTTTGAATTTTTTCGATGATATTTATTGAATTGACCATTGAAAAAACAACAACTAGGTGGCATTAAGTTGACCAGGGTTCAAGGTCACTAGTTTATCTGTAAAAAATTTCTTCAGGAACAAACATTACTTTCATATTTTTTTTAATTTAAAACTTCGGTTAAGCTTTATTGGACATGCGTTATTTAAAAAATTTTATGCTATTCTTTTTTCTAGTTATGCGTAAAACACCAATTCACAATGCCACAAGCTGAATAGATATTTTGAATAAAGGGATAAAGCCCTATTAATCCATTCACCTAAAGTATTCATTCCATTTAACATTACGACCTTGCTTATTAACAGAACATATAATTTGTAACTGATTTTCAATTTTAATTTTTTTAACATTTTAAAAAGGAATGTAATTTCTAAATATTCATTGAAATTTAATTACACATTTAAAATGTTTTGATAAAAATTTTTATTTCTTAAAATCTCTTGATAAAATAAAATTGAATGGTTTAAATGAACCTTGTTTAGAGTGAATAAAATCATTACTAATAGGTCTAGAACAAACAGTTGTTCTTGGTGAGTTTATATTATGATGTGAAGAAGTCTCAAATAGTGTTCTACAGACTTGTGCATAAGTCAGAAAAAAAAGTCATTTAAAATCTTTTCAAAGTCAAGTTACTGACTTGACTTGACTTTAAGTCAAATCATTTGAAATTTTTTTTCAAAAAAAAAGTCTTTTGACTTGACTTGATCCAAATTCTTATTTAATTTTTCAACTTAAAAGACTTACCCTATTTCCTCAAATAGAAATTACCACAAATAGAAGAAACTTGCTACTATTTCAGTCAAAAATCATTCTTTATTTGAGTTATTGTTTTTTAAAAAAAATGTGTCTCATTTAAAAGAAAATTTACGAATCATATCTCATGTAAAACATGCATTTTCTTGCTTCTATTAGAAGAAAAAAATAGTGATAAATTTCTTTTAATTGAGTCAAATTTTCGGAGTGAAAAATTTTCGAATTGAAGAAATCCTTTGATGACCGAACTTTCTTATATTTGATGAAAAACGGTAGAATTAAACAGACTTGTTTTTAAGTCACAAGCATTGGAGTCAAGTCAATGGTTCACACTTTTGAGGTATAAACTGGTTAAAGAAGTTTCTAAAATTTTCATATAGAATTTTATTCTTACTTTTTTGTTTAAAAATTGGATATTTACTATAATCAGACAAAATTTGGTAATAAAAACTCATTCAAAAGTAATTTCAAAGTTGCCCTTAGACAACCCTTTCAGCTTCATGTGCGATTATTCTCGGATATTTTTTTATTTAAGTATTAGTTGGAATGCATTGCTGCAGTTTGTCAAATAGAGTGGAGATAGTTAAATTAAATTAAAAATTATTATTTTTATGTAAATTCATTTGAAATTTTTTTTCATATAGAATTTTATTCTTACTTTTTTGTGTAAAAAGGCATAATGGCAAGTAAAAAGACTTTGACTTTTAAACAACTCTGGTCTTCTATATGGATTCATATTGGGACCAATTTTATTTGTTATTTACATATCGCATATCTTTGCAAAGAAGCTAAAATTATTTTTTTTCAAAACTAATAATAACATTATTTATTTAAATGTACATATTTAAAAAAAAAATTAAGAAAAAAAAAATTATCTAGGCATAATGGTTATATTTTCATTTTTAATGCCATACTCGACACATCTAGAAGGATCTGTTGGATAAAACTCTTGACATTTGCTAATAAGTCTTTTAAAAGCTTGAATATACTTTCTTTGAGTTTCATCATTTAAAACGTGAGCTACGTGCTTTGAGGCAATACGCTCGCGTCCAGGTCTGGCATGTATACCGACCATAGTAGCTCCGATTGGCCATGGGGCATTTCCTATAGCCATTTCTAAAAAAAACTCATTAGCTTTAATATAGTTTCTCTCTATTAGCTGAAGACATATTTTCATTAGAGAGTCTAAAATATCATCTGGCAATACTCTGGCTTTTAGTTTTCTGCACAATGGTTTTAAATAAAGACTTGTTTGAGAATGTAAAGCGGTCTCTATTTTGCCTCTGACTGTTAGTTTTTCATCTAAAGTTCGATTGTTCAAATTCTTTCCCCAATGTTTTACCATAAATTTGATAAATTTCAAAACCATAAGAAAATCGGTATTTTTTTCGCGTGGTGTTTTTTTGCTCAATTCAACTATTTCATTAAAATCAGTACCATCGTCTTTTACTTCAACATCCATTTGAGTTTTTTTATCATCACTATCCACCGATTTCATTAGTTCATTTAAATTTTCCTGCTCTGATTTTTCAATGGCCATTCTAAAGTCGTTTCGCATGCCGTTTTCTTTTGGCTCGCTAGTTTCAATTAAATTCAAGCGTTTTTGACACTCCAAGTCAGTTTCGCCAAATAAACGTATCGGTTCGCCCCGTTCTCTCAATCGGCGAACTATCTCATGTCTAGGCAAAATTTTTTTTTCAAACTCTTCTTTTTCTTTGCTCCTATCTACTTTTTGGTTAAGATCGTGCGAGTCACGGCTCGACTCATCCGATTCACTGTTATTTTTCATATGTTGTTCGAAAAATTTTTTCGTCTGTATTTCGTCCAGGTCACCTCTCTTAAAATATTTTTTTTGTCCATTTTTCAGCAAGTTTGCCTCCTCAAGTTCCTTGCGTTTTTTGGCTATTTCGTGTTTTAGCAAATCCATTTGAATTTGTGAATAAATAATTTATAGAAAATTAACAAAAAATTAAACTTGTATTTATATTTACATTTAATAGAGTAACATTCATTTTGTCTGAATTTGTGTTTAAATTGAACAAAATTTCTAAAAAAATTTAACTTTAAACAATGATTTTTAAAAATATTTCATTTCTCATTTGACAAATTCATATAATTTTAAATTAAATCACAAATTTAATTCATTTTAAAATATAATATTGAGATTTAAATAAGAAATAAATTAAATACTTGTTTTAAGTTTGTTCACAAATTAATCTTTTTGTTTTCATAAAATTACTTATAAAATTAGACCAGCCCCTATATTATGTCGCCCTTGAGGTGTTTATTGAAAGGCTTTTTTTGGTATCCTTGTTGCTTTCATTCTAAGCACATGTTCAAGTCATCGTACTCTTTTATTCTTAATACATTGATTTAATGGCTGTGAATTTGTTCTTGTGTATAGTTCTGTGTTTGACAATGTCTCAGTTAGAATTTCTTTAGAATTCTTCTTAGGCATCCAGAGTGGAAGGTGTTCAGGCATTTTCTGTCAAATTTAGATATTCCCCAACACTCACTACCGTACATCAGTATTGCTTTTACTACAGTATTGTACAGTTTGAGTTTTGTTTCCTTGTTGTAGATTGTTGATTGTTGATTGTTGATTTCTTTAGCAAGTCAATTCTTAATGTCTATATGTGTTCCCATGTTTTTATAGATGGTGCTTCCTAGTGAATTCACTTACACACTCTATTTGTGTACCATTATTTTCGTTTTGGCTCCATTAATTTCGAGTTCATTTGGTTTGAGCGCTGTTCACCAAATCTTGGGTCTTCAAATGCATAAGTGTTTTTTTACCTGATCATCCGCAAAGTCTAAATCTTTAAGTTTAGTTCTTTATCCCCATTGTATATCCCTCGCATTGGTAGTTTTTTTCTTAATAGAATAATCAATCAGTATTTGGAATGGTGTTGGGGAGAGAAGCTAACCTTCTGTGTACTCGAAAAAATTCTCGATTCTTATCTCTGATTAAGTTAACCATCTTCTGTGGAAGGCCGTAAGAATATCTGATCAATCCAATCTCTTTCTTGTCTAAATGATGTTTGTTTTTATCTAAGCATAGCATCCAAAGCATTCCTTTTTCTCGCTAAGATAATACTGCAGAACGCCTTGCATGCTATTGATAGCAGTGTTATACCTCACTACATGTCACATATCATTTTATTGCCTTACTTAGGGAGTTTGACTATAAGGCCTTTTGATCAAGTTTCTCTTAAAGTCTCCCCTAAAGTAAACTTTGTTCTTATCATGAGATTTTGATTTAAAAATAAATTGTTTAAATTTAAAGCAATTTTAATCTTAAAAACAAACAGAATAGTTTAATATTTATTATTTTTTTCTTCTATTAGAAACAAGAAAATGAATGTTTTACATGAAACATGCTTCGTAAATTTTCTTTTAAACTAGACACATTTTTTGTTTAAAAAATAACTCAAATAAAGAATGATTTTTGACTGAAATAGAAGCAAGTTCCTTCTATTTGTGGTTACTTCTATTTGAGGAAATACGGTAAATTATTTTTGAATATAAACGAAAAACTTTGATGATCGAACTTTGTTTTATTTGATGAAATTCGATTATTCATTTTTAAAATTTATTTTTACATTTATTTCTCATCTTAAAGCATTTAAAATTTTTTTTTTATTTTTATTTATTTTTTTATGAAAAACTTTTGTTTATTATTTTCAAATTTTTAAATAATGATTTAATTAAATTTTACTTTAAAGTTTATTTTAAAAATTATAAAATTCATTAAAAAAGTTTAAAATTTTTATTCCAAACCAGCTAATTGATAAAACTAGGACCAAAGCTATGATTGTCAGATTCATGCTATAAGTTCGCGTTTGTTTAGAGCTTAAAAAATTGAATCTTTGAGTAAAATTCCAAATCGGACATGGCTGAAAAAAGATAATTCTTCTTATTTTTTTCAGTATATGATTTCTTTTTTTACAAGTTTTAAACTCGTTCTTCAAAATTTAATGTTTATTACCATAAATTTTAAAAATCTTTGTATTTGAGAAATAGTTAAATTTTGTTTTATTTTTTATTCTTCAAAAATGTAATTTTCAAAATCGGACAATTTTTTTGCACCACAAGCCAGTCTCATTAAAAAACTGAAATTTCAAAATTCATTAGCCTTGAACCTTAGCAACACGCAATTGGAAAAAATTAATACTGCTAAAAAAGCAAGCTTTCGATTTAGTTTTAAATAATTGCACGAGTTTAAAAATTTATTAAAAAATGAGGTAAATATTTTGTATGACCAGCTTGATACATAGATAAATATCTAAAATTTTCAATTAATTAAGTAAAATATCAAGAGAAGCTTTGACCGAATCAGTAGCAAGCTTGCTAAAGCATTCACAGGAAGTAAAAAAGAGAAACTTTCTTGAGACTGTTGAGTTGCAAATCGCTTTGAAAAATTACGACCCAAGCAGAGATAAGCGTTTCGCTGGTACTGTTAGGTGAGTTTTTAACCTGTTTTTAACTATTGAAAAAAACAGGTAGTTGCCTGGCGCAACGGACTCAGACCCAATTGAGTCTTAAAAAAATATGGGTAGACCCTAAAACCAGGGTCGAATAAAAGAGAGCTATTTTTCATTTAATTTTAAAGGCTTAAATACGTACCAAGACCAAAATTCAAAGTGTGCGTACTTGGAGATGAAAAACACTGTGACGAAGCAAGAGCCCTTGGAATTCCATGCATGACTTTGGATGATTTGAAAAAATTGAACAAAGAAAAAAAGAAAGTAGCTAAATTAGCCAATTCATATGACGCTTTCTTGGCTTCGGATTCAGTAATAAAACAATTGCAAAAAGTTTTGGGTAGAGGTTTGAACAAAGCTGGTAAATTTCCTTCACCATTAAATCACGGTGACAATTTGCAAGCCAAAGTAGAAGAACTTAAAGCCACCATCAAATTTCAAATGAAAAAAGTATGTGTTTTTAAAATTGAACAAATTTAAACATGAGTCCTAGTCTATGATGATTTTCCGAAAGGAATATTTTTCTTGATTAAAATGATAGTTTTGTATTAGCTCTAGAACTGAGACTTATTTTTAGGACTCGATTAAAAAACTCTATGATGGCTTAAAATCTTTGAGAATTGAATAATCACATGTAACCAATATGAGCAAATTGCTGAGAGTTTTTGATCAATATATGTGTTATATTTTTATTCAATTTAATAATCTTTTTTTTTTCTAAGGTTTTGTGCTTAGCTGTTGCTGTTGGCAATGTGGGCATGCAATGTGACGAATTGACTTCTAACATAAATTTATCAATCAACTTTTTGGTATCTTTGCTGAAAAAGAATTGGCAAAACGTTAGATGTTTGTACATCAAAAGTTCTATGGGTCCAAGTTTCAGAATCTATTAATTAATTTATTTTTTTCAATTTTATTAAATAAATTGATTAATAAATTAATTAAAATGAAATTTTTATTTAAAAAAAAAAAACATTAATGATATAATTTTGATTTTTATAATATATTGGCAATTAATTATCTTTGGAAAGTAAACGAGGCAAAAATAAATCAGTAAAACAGTTCTAATTAAAAATAAATATTAACTAAATAGAGTTTTGTGATAAAGTTAAGAAACGAATGCTTGATTTTTAATTATCTATATTAAAGGACAATTTTTTGAAACTTAAAATCATAAAATCCAATGTTTAATCTTAGATAACATAAATTAGTTTGAAATTAAATTTTATAAATAGATAAAATTTAACTATTTTTTTCTATTAACAGGTTTAAAAATTTTTAATACTAAAATAGATAAAAAAAAAGAATGCTTCAAAGAAATCATATCAGAGGATTAGACAGTGGAAGAAATGGGATAAAATGTGCCAAAATGAAGCAAGATATTCTGAACAACAATGCAAAAATAGTAGAATCAAATAACAAGCTTTTATACGTCTCAAAAAATAATTTAAATGATAATTAAGTTATACTCAAAACAAAATAAAGATTAGTTACTAAAAAAACCTCAAAAAGAAGGAAAAAAGCTAGAAAAAATATGCTATTTTAGCACTTGTTAAGCAGAAATTTAACATTAATTAGCTCTTACTTTAAAATAGAGTCATTCCGAATTAATTTGATCAGCATTGGGTTTGAAGAGGCAGATGATGAATAGGCCAGATATTCGCTATGAGAAAAATTATTAAGCATAGTATAGAATGGAAAAGTCCATTGTTCTAAAACTTCATTGCATTGCATTTAAGAAAGCTTCAAATAGATTATACAGTGAAACCTTGTGGCTCATACCAAGATTTTATGTGTTTTTTCAGAAGAAAATTATTTAATAAAACTCTTCTACAAGAAGTTTGAGTGTGGTGTAATAATGCAAAGAGGATAATTTGGTACAGCAGTCCGGCAAGGTTCTGTACTTTCTCAGACTCCATTTATTATGATGATTGACTATGTCATGAAGAAAACAACTGACAGATCAATGAGTATACAGTGGAGTATGTCAACAAGACTTGAATACTTCGTAAAAAGATTTGAACAACAACAATCAACAGAGCTCAAAATAAATTAAGCAAAAACAAAGGTTTCAGAAAATTTGCTAACCACCTGTGAAATATAAATCGAATGCGTAAAAAAATTCACATATTTACACTCCATGAGTATACTGGATAAAGGAAAGGGTGTCTTAGATGGAAATCAACCTGCTATAGCAAGGAGACTAAGCTAAATCTGTACAACAGTGTAGTTAAATATGACTATCCAAATAAACCAAATATCCAAATAAACTAACACTAAATATTTTCCAACTATAGCCTTAGAAGTTTTAGCAAATGAGTCAATGTATAAAAACTAAAAGACTGTGGGGGTTAGGACATGCACTAAGAATCACAAAAGAAGCACAAAATTAGCAGATTTTATTGGGAATTTGTTCCGGTCTTGATGATGTACCATTACTTAACTTTTTAGAGTCAAAATCAATACATTTATTCCAATTGGTTTGCTAAATTTAAAATGACTTAGTTCTAATCAAAGTAATTTAGAATTAATTATTTCTGAATATTTTTTAATGATATTCAAGTGAAGATTTGGGCCAAAAGTTAATGAAAACAATAAAGCCCTTCTTTTTCTGCGTCTTTTTTCATTATCTTTCGTCATTATCTGAGATCAAAGTTAATTCTAAATCGATCTCGATTTCTTTTTCGTACTAAATTTTTTTCTTATTGATAACCACCATACGAAAATAACCCTTCACGTTGCTTGTTGCTGAAGCTACCAGTATAACAAAGACTGGACTTGACTAAACTGGAAAACTCTGCCCGCTTCAATTCCCAAAGAGTCAAAACATCATAATTGTTATCATCAGACAAGTAACAAGCTTTAATTTTTTAATATTGATTATCGTTTTCTTCTTCATCAGAATCCGAATCAAAATTTAGCTTCTGTTGAATATTTTTATTTGAGTCATTGGATGCTTTTCATGTCCGGTCGGTTTGAAAGGACATTTAAATTTATTTTATTATTTTTTTTCTTACCGAGCTAAATCTTCTTCAGATTTAAAAAAAATAAAATAAAATAGAGGAAAATTAAAATTAGCTATATTGAAATAGAGAGTTACCGGATGTATATTTTTAAATGTTTGATTGTTCAGGGAAGAAATAGTTAGGTAAAAAAGAAGAAATATTTTAAATTAGAATCCAATTTTATACCAAGAAATGTTGTCTCTTTTTGTCTACAGTCAAACCTCGATATAACGAACCTTGTTATAAATAAAGTCGCGGTATAACGAAACGAAAAAAATTAACGGAAATACTTATATTGTAAGTCATTCTAATTTTTTTTGATATAACGAAACAAAAATTTCAAACTAATTAATTAATTTATTGGATAAAATACCTTGATATAACGAAATAACAAACAATACCAAAGTGTTAATTTTTTATTAATTTATTGGAATAAAAATATATAACAAAAATGTTCTTTATACTTCACTTCATTTCTAATATGAAAATGAATAACAATAAACAGAAAGAGAAAAGAAAACGTAAAATTTTTCAGAATAAGTTCCAAAGTTCAAAAGAAGCTTTAGAAAAAATAAATGATCTAAAAAGTTTTTTTTAGCTGAAAATGCTGGTTGTAGTCCTTATATTGATTTTTTATTCTCAATGGAAAACTATTTAATAGAAAAAACTTGTGTAAAACAATTCAAAATTAATGAATATTTTAAAAATTAATTTTTTTTTTATTTTTTTTTTAAATAAATATTTAAAAAACTTTAACTTTTTTCTCTTAATCCTTTAACATGTAATTTTCGATTTAACGAAATTCGATATAACGAATATCATTTTCCTAGTTTTGTTTCGAAAAAATACTGAATAATAATGGACTAATAGCCGAGCCTTGAGGTACACCTGCTGTAATTGAAAATTCTTCAGTAATATGACCATTTACTTTAAATTTCCTTGAGTCAAGAAAAGACTTCAGTAAATAAAGTAGTATAAGATGTCAATTTTTTTTAACTTGTATACAAAGGTTGTTTATAAAGGACCTAAGTAGTTGGAGAGTATTTATCTTAAGCAGTTTAAGAGCACAATTTAAGAATTAATGATTTAATCAAAATTAGAAGCTATTTAAGAATTAATCATAAAGGTGTGAAAAAAGGTCGCAATGGTTGCTAAAACTTTAGGATTAGCCGAATTTCTAAACTTTTGCACCGACTTTTATTTTTTATTTTTTAGAGGAAGCTTTTTCTTTATAAATATTTATAAGTAAATTATATTTTTATGCCGAGTGTCATATATCAAATTGTAGAGAAAAAAAAAATTCTACAAATTAGTGCTTTTATTTTTTTTCTTTCTTTTGCACTCAATTTTTCGTAAAATACAACAAATAAACTATTTAAGATAAATAAAATAACCAATTTCTAAACTTTTGCAACATACTGTATTAGTTTCTCATGCCAGACTCTGTCAAAAGCCTTAGAAATCTCAAAAAACAAAGTGTTGATATAAGGAGTTGGAGAGTATTTAAATTAAGCAATTTATGAGCATAAATCAGTGCAATTTATTCAAATATAAGAGATATTTAAGAATTAATCCTAAAAAAAGCCTTATTATCACCCAAAAAAAACTTTTTAACCCAAACAATAAAATATTTTTTTTTTAAGACTTTTTGACTAACTTTTTTTTAGGTGTGATAAGAAGTAAATGTATTTTAAAAAGATTTTTTTAAATTTATTAAATAAAATTCAAAGCCAAAATAAATAAAATTTTATAGTTATTAAATTTAATTTCAAATAGACGAAATAAAAAAATAAAAGAACGATGTAACTTAAGGTTAAATTTAAGAATTTATCAAAAAAAAAATGGGGTCTAATTTTTGGCACACTAGGAAACCTTTATAAATCACTAATTGGATCAATCATAGACTATTCCTTTCCTTGTTTGAATTCATTATCAAAAACTAATATTAAAAAAATAAAAAATAAAGTTGACTCGAAAAAGTTAGTGTTTTTTTTCTGTTTTAATATTCAAAAGTTTTTGTAGAATTTTTAAGGCGTCCTATATTAGGGAGATTTTCAAAATTTTCTCGGATATTTATTTTGGCAAAAACCAAACTAATCAAATGACCAAAAATCTTATATTTTAAATAATATTTGCAGCTACAATATTTAATTTAAAGATTCCATGATATTTATCTTCGTTGTCAAATTCATATACTTCTGGTTCTAATATTGTTTTTTTCATTTGACCTGAAATTTTAGGTTCCATTTTTTTTGTGTTCCAAATTTTTTTGGGGGTGATAATAAGGTAGTGTATTTGAAAGTTTTAATGAGTGTGTTGATTAAGCTTTTGAGTTTGCTGATTATGTAGATAGGGATTGGAAATCGGTTCAGTTTTAAATAACTGAAATGTTAAGAAAAAAATCTATTTTTTTTATTTTTTAATTGAAAAAATATAAAATTTATTGAATAAAAAATTTTTTCGATCAAAAATCTTCTTTTGTATTTGGGATATAACCGGTATAACAAACTGAATTTTTTACTTAATTGTAAAAAGGATACTTAACTGCCCATTTCTTTTTTCTTTTTTATTTTTATCAATTCAATTTGTCCATGGGACTTAAACTTTAATTAAAATAAATAAATAAAATAATACCAAACTGGTTCCAAAAACGAACCGATTCTTCTTAGACCGGTTTCCCAACCCTATATGTAGACCCTTCCAAAAATATGTGTTTTTATTTTTATCTTAAGCACCCAATTTTTTGCCAAATTCAATAAAAAAAACAATTTTAGATAAATAAAATAACTAATTTCTAAATATATATAAAGTTTGAGCCTTAAAATTTAAAAAAATATAAAAATTGAATGAGCAAAAGATTTTTCAATTTTGTGATTAAAAATGAAAAATTAAGGCAATATTTACTTTGAAAAAAAGAGAAAATTTTTTGAATTTTATTAATCACTATTAAAATAAAGTCTTAAAATTTTTAATATTATTAGTTTAATAATAATGAAATTCGAAAAAAATAAAAATTAAAAAAAAAAACAAGTTTTGGTTTTATTTAAACTAAGACTTCATAGTTTTTATTTTTTAAATTTTAAAAATACGAAAAAAAAAAGAAAATAATAATTTCGAATAGATGCTCTTTTTTTTTTTTTTAAATTTTAAATTAAACGAAATTTTAATCTAACAAAAAATTATCCAAAATATAATTAAACCATTTGTACAACAAACAGTAAATATTTATAAGTTACAGGAGAAAATTAAACTCTGCGACTAAAAAGTCAAATTAAAATAAATTATTTATTTATGTCAAGTTGAGACAGTTTTTTTGGTATAAAGTCTGAAGATTCGGTGTTCAGATCATTAATGACTGCGTCTTTGGTTTTTTCCACTTTGACTTCTTTTTCGGTCTTTTTTTTCGGCTCCAAGAGTTTTTCCGGATAGCTAACGTCATGGTAAATTTCCTCGAATAAGTTCGGGTTTTGAGATTGAATATAAAATTTCATCATTTCCAAGCGACACTCCTCTTGCATTGCCATCATTTCCATCATGTCTTCTTCTTCGCCGGCGTTTTCGTAGGCTTCTTCGGATGGGCTCTGAGGTGAGGCGGCCTGTTGAGCGGCCGGATTTAGCTGATCACGTATTCTGTCGTCTTGTAGGATTTCTACCACTGCTTCACACCGTGCTTCCATTTCAAAAGGATCAATATCACTTTGAAAACTAGGTGGTTGAAAGTTTTTATTTTGCAGAAAACTTGGGACGAATTCAACAGCGCTTGGATTTAACTTGGAAGAGCTTACTGGATCGCTCATTTTTCAAAAAAAAACTATGTCGAATCTGCTAAATTGAGAGAGTAATTCAAAAGCTGAATAATTTGCGATTTAAAAAAGAATGAACTTAAATTAATAGGAATATTAGATTAGAGAAACCATTTTTTTAAAATTATGAACATATTTTGCAATTGTAGAGGAAAATAATCATAAGTTTATGCTTTCATTAGAAATTTGCAACGATTTTCTCTAGTAAATCTACGTTGTGCTTTTGTTGAGCAAATATAATTGATATTTTAGTCTAGTTTATTCAAATTGATATTTTTTAAACTAATTTCATTTTATTTTTAGTTTAAAATACAAATAATTTTACTTTTTTTAAAATTTTGGACTAATTTGAAAATTAATTATTTGATAATTTTATTTTAAAATCTTAATAAAAATGTTTGTTAAAGAAAATTTAGTAAAAAAACGAAAAATTTTTCTACAACAAATTTTGTGTAGATTAAGACAAAATGGTACCACTATGGAAGTTAAAAATAGTATAAATAACTAAATATGTTTATTTTTTGTTTGTTTGTTTTAGAAAACTGGTCAATTTTATTTTTAAAGACGTGTCAAATGCCAAAGTCCAAAACAGGGCTTTGAAATTTAAAAATCAGTCTTTTAAAAAAATATTATTTTATTCACAAAATTCAAAAACAAAGTTGAGCAAAAAATCCAATTCATTGGAAGAATTTAACTAATTAAACCAAATTCAATAAAATATTTTAAAAATTTTTTTAGTCTATTCTTTTGCATAGCAAAAATGTCAGAAATTTTGTTAACTTCAACTTCTTTCAATTCAGTTCAGATGACTCATTATTCATTATCTTTCTTGACCTGTATTGTTTCGTCTATATGTGTACTTTTATTAAGTATTTTTGGATTTTCAAGTTATAATAAATAATCTTAACACTCAAAAACCGAATTTTTGTTTTAAACGTTAATTCCTGAAGGGGTCCAAAAAACCCCTTAAATAAATTATGCCTTAAAACAAGCATAAATTAACAAAACTATACAAAATATTAAATAAGGATGTATTTTGTCTCAACATCTGACAAAAGTCAAGTCTTAATCCCAAACTTATTAGGCTTATTCGGCTTATATTGAATAAAAGAACACCGATTTTTTCTTGGTATCAATTGTTCATCAACCGTCAAATGTAAACCTGGTATAAAGCAAGCTTGAGAATTTTCTATAAACTTATCCCATATTTAGCGAGCCATGCAAAATTTTTCAGTTTCCACTCGTTCTGAACGAGTTGATTTAATGTAAATTGAAAGGAATGGGCATAATACACCTCTTGCATAAAGAATATCGATAAAAGCTAATATGTCTTCTTTTCTAAATAAAAAATTAGGATCCACAGCTTTCGAGTGAAAATTGTACCATATCGTTCCATTATTCGAAATTTTATCAATATTAGTTTCTTCTTATTCATGTTCTTCATTATCTGAGCATTCATCTGAGTCATTTTCAGAAATAGGGTGATTATTATCCCCATTTCTTCTTCAATATAATCATCAATGTCATCCTTATTCCCATTATCAAAGATTTCTGATTAAGTATCGTCGGCATTTCTAAGAAGTTAAAGAGCTTTTCTTCGTGACATGGTTCAAAAATTTATTAAAGGAATTAATTGAAATTTAGTAAAGTTTGAAGATAAAAGCATAATTAGCCGTGTCTTTAGTTTATTATACAACAAAAAACAGACAATATTTATGGACGGTTCAAAAAACCCTAATTTTCAAAAAAGGTTAAATTTTTGGAACAACAAGCAAAAGAAGTAACAAAAAGGGTCGAAAAAACCCTATTCACTCCTTGTGGAAAAAAAAGATATTTCACCACCTCAGGCGTAAGATTGACAAAAATTACAAACAATAAAGGACCGAGCACTTAACCACTACTTACATTTAACCAATCTAACACCTGTTGGCTCATCATCACTTTTTGCCTTAGTCAAGTGACTATACTCAATAGACTCAATATCCAAAATGGAAAAATGATGAATCCATCCTACCCGATCTACTGTTAACGAATCAGTCTGAAAGGGTTCCAGAAGTGCGTGGGGCCAGTGGAATGGAATAAAGAACTTGGTGAACGGAATATAAATTAATGCTTTGCTAGTTTTTTGAATGAGTATCTCAGACAAAATATATTTTGTTTGTTTAATATAATATTATTATTAAATATATTTTATTTTCATTAAAATGGTGGCATATTTAAAATTTATACAATAAGTAGTAGTAGTAGTAGTTCTTGCTGCGACACCTAACATGTAGATTGTCTGAAACCATCACCGCCAATTGGCCGTGTAGAGCTGTAGCAGCCGATTCCATTGAACTTATCTAAAGCCATTTTAAAATTAGCGGTTTATTTGGATTTCACCACATTTTCTGTCAACTTATTCCAATACGGAACTACTCTATTTGAGAAATATACATGTCTGGCACTTACTGCAGCAGCAAAATCGTTTCTAATTTGAGCTGGGAAACTTACTCTCTAGACTCTGATGATATTTCCTCTTAACACCCCGGCTGGTCCCTTGTTTTCTGAATTATTCACTAGATTCTTGGCCAAGCTTAACTTTTCTATTCTATTCACTAATTTGAACATTTCAATCAAGTCCCCTCTCCCTCTTCTTTCACTCAGCTTTGTCAAACAAACTAGAACAAATTATCAAATATTGTTTTAGAGCCAAGGAAAAATTTTGATTTTTTAATTAAAAATAAATTTACCGTAAAAAATGAATTTATTCATTAAATTTAAAAATTAATCAAAAACAATTTTCTGTGTTAAAAAAGGAAAAAAAAAATTTAAACCTAAATAAACGAAGAAGAGTTAACTTGCTAAGTAAAATTTGATAAATTTAAAATTAAAAAAAAAGTATTTTAAATAAATTATAAAATTTTATTAAAATTAAAAAAGAAATTTAAATTAAATATAAATTTTATTTATCAATTTTGGATAGTTTTTAAAAATAAAAAGGATAAGAAGCTAATTAACCTTGAACCAAAGCAGTCAATTGACCAATAGCTTGAACAACTAATGGTAAAGCATCAGTAGCGTGGTTTTGTAAATCAGAAACTAATTGGGCAAAGACGAGTTTGGCTTGTTCCCAGATTTGTTG
>VANL01000734.1:0-24737 GCA_006352455.1 Brachionus sp. 'Tiscar'
CACAAACTACGTAGAAGACCACTGAAAGTGGCTGCCAGCACCCTCCTCGCTTTCTCATCAGGGCTTGGGACCTGCAACGGCAGAGTTACTAAATGCATTTTCTTTTTTTGATTTTATGTTTTTTTTTTTTTTAAATTTATTTTAAACACAAAGAGGGTTTTTTTAAGACCCTTCGGAAAAACTGTCTTTTTTTTTTAAAGTTAATTTTATTACATTTTATTTGGCTTTTAATTCCAAACTCTAGTTGACTTCATTAGTTCCTATAATAAATAATAATTTATTGAATTACAATCAAAGCTCAATTAAAAATTTTTAACAATCTAAAATTATTAGTTTTTTTAATTATTTTTAAAAAAAAATTTAAATTTTCGTAATTGTAAATAAAAATTATTCCTAAAAATTTATTTATTTAATTATTGTGGTGTCGCAACCACAAAGGCAAACTTAAGTTATTAAATTACAAAATGCAACTTCTTTTATTATACTGTAACACACGCTTCTAATTTCAAGTTCATTTATTGACAAGTACCATATATATTTCTAATTGCAATCATTTTCTAAACATAAGCTTAAAACTTTTGTATAAACCACTCCTATCTACAATTAATCTCTATTTCCATTGGTTACAAGGCTGTATTAAGCTTACTTAATATTTACAGCTCTATTCACACTTTTTACTATTCTTAATTTACAAACTTTATACAATGTTCCGCCGTGCAGAACGGCCGTTTTCTCTCATCCACTTTATTTAGAATAAAACTATTTACACACAACGACGTCTTTTAACTTAAACAACACCCCACGACATAACATCTGGCGACGAGGAGGAAGTACCCCATCTATCTTCAGAACGGATGGGGTGACATAATCGAGCTTTGACTGTATGCCTTTCTCTTTTCAGTCTCTTGAACAGCCTCTTGAATTTCTTAGAAATGCGGATAATACCCAATTACAAGTCTCTGATGATAATGATTTTGAAGAAGAAATCGAAATATCAAATCAATTTAATAGTGATATGACTCAGATAATATAAACAACGAAGAAGAAATTTTCATTGATAAAACTAATAAATGAAACGATTCGAATTAAATTGAATGAAAGAGTAAAGGCATGTCTTAGAAAAAAGAAAAAATTAATTGGGAAAATTGGCACAAATCTATGCTACATGTAAAATACAAGAGACCAAGCCAAGAGGTGTTTTATTTACGTCCAAATGTCCCCATCTAAGCATTGTGGTAAATTTTTTTAGAGTAATTATGGAAAGGAAAAGTTTTTAGTTATTTTTAATTACATTTGTGAAAGTAATAAAGGACTCGGATTTAATAATTTATTTTGTAAATTAAAAATTATATTATCAACAAGAACGACAAAACTGATGTCTGCCCTTAATGTGGAACCAATGGAGAGAGGATTGGTGAAGAGAAAACTGTCCTTCATTATGAGATTAGCAAACAACAAATTTACAAAAACACTAATGAACAATATCCTAAATGAAGCAAAAGATAAAGAAAATAGAACAAACAAAAAATCCTTGATAGATGAAATGAAAACCATCCTAGAAGAAAAAGACAATATAGAAAATATGACAGCCAAAGCAAGTGAAAGGATAAAGCTTGAAAAGATGCTTAATAAACAAAGAAAGCAAAGATGGAACGAAGAAGTCAATACAATAAGATACCTTTTTAGTGAATCAAGTGAGAAAAACAGAAAATCCTAGAACTAATCCTCAAATCATATTAAAAGGGTCCGTTCAGAAGGAGTTGGTGAGTATGGATTGCCAATGAGACGAAATGAGTTTATTGAAGAGTTTTTAATGAATAATTTGAGATATTTTTTTTTTAAATAAAGTAAAAAATTTTATTTATCTTTTAATTAATGGAAACAATTAAAAATATAATTTTTACATTTGATTGGCCTAAGCAAAATTTCTTCTTATCAAATTTATTCTCTCACGCCTTTCATAAAATTATTAACACACGCTTGTTAATGCTCGTCTTTTTTTATATTGATTGAAACCAGCAATTTGATTTGATTTGATTTTGTTTATAATGCGATTTGTTTAGGACCATCAAACCGGTTAAGTCGGAAAGTTTGAAGACTAAGCGATGCTTTATGTGAACTCCACTCACCGATGGTTGCCAATGCCTGTGAATCCAGTAGTTGTAAATAATCAATTTTATTTCGTGCGAACATAAATAGTTGTTTGAAAATGTGATTGAATGAGTGAGTGAACGAAACAAGAACAAACTAACAAATATTGAGGATAAGAATAACAAATAATTAATTTTTTTTTATAAAAAGAAAAAAAATTAATTTCATTTTTTTTGTCTGTCTGTATCAAAGTTGTTGTTGTTGTTGTTTTAGAGGAATTTATCAGTCAAAATAAAAAATAATAAAATTTTCTACGCTTCATTTAAATATATCAATTAATTTTCAAGTCACTCAATTTAATCAAATTAATTGGAAAAAAAATTTAGCATGTTTTTCATCACTTTTATTCTTTTGTTTATTCTAAATAAGACAAAGTTAAATTAATTTTTTTGTTACCCAAAAGGTGAACCAATTTTATGATCATCTAAACAAATTATTTATTTTTTTTACAACAGAGTTTAGCCATTTATCTAGTTTAGTTTTTAAAATATTTTTGTTTCAGAATTAACTATTTAATTTATCTAATTTTGAAATTATTTTTTATAAATTTTGACCTTTAAGGTCTAATATAATAAAAATTCAAAAAATATATTCGAAATATTTTTATTTAACCACACGACTTGTCAAGAAATGATTTAACATTTTTTAGTATTTTCTCTCACCATGAATATTTCATTCCATCAATAAGTCAGTAAATTTAATTATTTATTTCAGTTAACGCCTAGAAGGCAATGTAGAAAAAATTAAAAAAAAAAGAAAGAATGTAGTGCATAAGAAAAAGTTTAAGTGTTATCCAAAAAACTAAAAAAACTAAAAATAATTTTAATGTTAAATAATTCTAGTTTTGTGAACAAAATTAAACAAATAGCCATCAAAGATTGATTTAAGTGATCACATTAATTGTTAATCTTTAAAAAAAATTCATTAAATGGTACACTAAATTTAGTCTGATGTTTATTTAAAAAGATTGGAGAATAGAAAAAATAAACAAGAACGAATTGGTATCATTTGAAGAGTGAAGTTAAAATATCTATCAATCATTAGTCTCTTGAAGAAAAAATTTCACTTTGGCTTTGAATTTAGTTGAGAGGAAAAAACATTAAAGTCAACATTTTGTCTGAAATTTAGCTTTTACAAAAACATAGTAAATTAGTTTTAAAAAAAAAAATATTGTATAAAAAGCTAAGAAACTAGTTGAATAAGCCTTCTGATAGCGATTTAAACCTTCTAGTTAGTTCTCAAAAATGAATTTATCAAGTCAATTGCTTAAATTTTCAATGCAATTCATGTCTGGAACATTGTCTTGTTGGAATTTGATTATCTCATCTTCACTTAGAATCTATTCAAATTACAAACAACTATGTATGAGTAGAGGTTAAAGTAGAGGTTGCTTTAAGTTGTAGAAAGTGATAGAACATTGGAAATGTAAGTTTGATCATATGGTAGACAATCAGAGTTGTTTAAAAGTCCCAAAAAAAATTCCAAGTCCGGACTCTTTTTTTTTAATTTTTTTTTCAAAAGTCCTACTTTTCTTGGCAACCATAAAAACTATTAAGGATCGCAGAAATATAATTATATAAATAAATCAATAAAAAATTTTTAAAGATATTTAAAAAAAAATGCTTGAAAAATTTTTTTTTTCAATTTTTTTAATCATCATGTTTTTGTTTTTTTAGAATATTATATGTATATCTTTGATTAGATATTTATTTTAGCTACTCTCAAAAACAAAATCTAAATAAATATTGAGAGGAATTTTTTTTAAAAAAAAGTCCGGACTTGGACTTGACTTGAGACTTGCGACTTTTAAACAAATCTAAATTTAACATTGTTGAATAACGAATTTATATGTAACTGGTTATAATAATAAATAAAACATATATCTTTAAAAGCTTTATTTATAAAAAAATTGAAAGTTTTCAAGTTCTAAAAATGGAACCCTTGTTTATAGCTTAAGACTCATGTCCAGAACACAGGCCTATAATTACCGTATTTCATCAAATATAAGAAAGTTCGGTCATCAAAGGATTTCTTATATTCGAAATTTTTTCACTTCAAAAATGTAGCTCAATTATAAGAAATTTAAAGCAATTTTTTTCTTTTATTAGAAGCAAGAAAATGCATGTTTTTCATTAGACATGATTCGTAAATTTTCTTTTAAATGAGACACATTTTTTGTAAAAAAAAAAAAAAACTGAAATAAAGAGTGATTTTTGACTGAAATAGTAGCAAGTTACTTCTATTTGAGGAAACAGAGAACAGAGTAATAAATGTATTTGTCGTCAAATAATCAAAAAAAAAAAAGCTCATGAAGCACATAAACTTCCTTGTTTTTATTTAGGTTTGTGTCTCCAGTTAATCACTTAGTTCAGGTTTGAAGGTTCAATAATTAAAGAATCGCTTATTCAAACAAAACGTGCCTGCAGTTAAATAAAGAAGCGCAATTTTCAAGATATGGTTTAATTTTTTGTGTTTGAATTGAAAAATATATCCAATATTGAAATAACATAGAAAAAGTTAAAATATTTTTTCAATCTCAAATAAAAAAATAATTTCAAGTTAATTTTCATATTTAAAATTAAACTTGTTGGTGAGATAGAACAAGATTAGTTTTTATTTAAAAATTAAAAAAAAATATCTTAAATTTTCTTTTGTGTTTTGTGGTTCATCTTAAACACTTTAATTCTATTCTAGCAAAAACTTATGTAATAAAAAATATTTCCTATTGTCTACTTCAAAATTAAACAGAATAAATATTGTTCCTTAGACAAAAAACAAAAGACAAAAATAAAATATCAATTAGATTTTAATTAATTTTGTTGACCAAAAAAAATCAAGTTTTTATTTTAGGTAAAAAAGATATTGTATGATTTATCAAAAAAGGAAGAATTATTGTTCTTTTTAATTTTGAAATTCACAATACCTTCAATTATTCAAACTTGTTCTATCTCACAAACAAGTTTAATTTTAAATAAGAAAATGCTTTCAATATTTGCTTGAAATTTTTTTTTTATTTGAGACTGAAAAAATATTTGAAACATGGCACTTTTTCTATGTTATTTCAGCATTGGATACATTTTTTAATTCAAACACAAAAAATTAAACCATATTTAATTTAATTTTTGTAAAATAGAAAATATAATTAATAGAAAACGCTAAAAACAATTAGCTAGTTTTCAAAAGTGTTGCTACATCATCCAATAGATAAATACTAGCTTGATAATAAATATAAATGGCCTATTTGCTATATGTTAAAATGCTAACAATTGGATGAAAATCAAAAACAATAAAATAAAAACTCGAGCCAATCGATTGTTTAGTTGATAAGTCTAATTTATCTATTCATGTTATCTTTTTTTTGTTTCTTTTTGTGTTGAAAAAAACAATAAAGACTTGAGTCTATCTATTTTATGTTTTCTCAACAATAATGGTGCGCTTAGAACAACACATAAATAAATTAATTTATCTTAGACTAACAGTTGTTGTTGTAGAAATTTGATTAGTTTTTCTTATATAAATGGCAAGCTATAATCAAAAATTTGTATGCTCAAACAACTTAAAATAAAATAGAAAAAAAAAAAAAACTAGAATATATCTAAAGCGCGCTACCGCCAAGATCAATGCACATCAGATAAACTATTTCTAGTACATCTCTTTTTTCTTGTTATCTATTAGTTTGATGATGACTTTGACCATGAAATTAAAAAAGAAAAAAATTATTTTTTTTTCTTATCTTTTTACTCTTTAAAACAGTGGTCATTTTATTTTAAAAAATAAAATAAAATCTAATTTTAGAAATTATCATCTATATCTAAAGCTTCAATTTTTTTTTGTTTTAATATTTTTATTTTATTGTTATTTTTAAAGCAATAAAAAATTATCTATTTTAATAAAGAATTTTTGATGTTGTTGTTTTTTTTTTTTTAAATAAAATTGATAAACTCTTTTGTTTAAATGAGAATCAAATAAAGCTACTTTTTAATTTTTATTTAAGAAATTTTAAGCTAAATTAAAGATGAAATTTGACGTAGAAAGCATTCTGAGAGAAACGCCATCGACCAATTGTGCGCTCGAGCACAAAACAAGCTGTTCAGCTGTGTCGAGCGGCGACGAGCACACGTTCACTCAGAGGAAAAAGATGCGCAATGGCAAAAAGAGAAAAAATTCTGTCAAACCGCCCTATTCATACATTGCTCTAATAACCATGTCCATTTTGCAGTCTTCAAAAAAGCGGCTCACTCTAAGCGGCATATGCGAATTTATTATGAACAAATTTGCCTATTATCGCGAAAGATTTCCCTCATGGCAAAACAGCATACGTCACAATCTGTCGCTAAACGACTGTTTTATCAAAGTGCCACGTGAGCCCGGAAATCCTGGCAAGGGCAACTATTGGACTTTGGATCCGAATAGTGAGAACATGTTCGACAATGGATCGTTTTTGCGCAGAAGAAAGCGCTTCAAAAAAAAGCAACAAAACTCAAAGAACGCCCAAGCGGACAAAACCAGTGTCTATGTTTTAGAAGAAAAAAAAAGTCAAATTAATAAAATGGAAGGTGATTTTAAAGATGATGTTGATGATTGTGATGTTGATGGTGAAGAAACATTTGTTTCTCAAGTAGACACAGTACAAGAAACAAATGAAGCACTTTCGGATCAAAATCAAAATTTAATTGTTAGTCAAATGGCTCAATATGGACTGCATTCGAATCAAATAGAAATTTTTATTGCACAAAAATATGGCCAAAAGTTGTCCGAATTGAACAAATTGGGCAATTTAGATTTAGCATCGTTGTATGCTGATTTTTTTAATTATTTTCAAAATGCTTTCATCTCTTGTCCAACAAATTATCAAAATAAATTAAATTCTAGTCCGTATGTTCAAATAAGTAATTCAATTAATTGATTATTGAGTAATTTATTTCTTCTCTTTTTTGAATATAATATACATTGTACCATTTAGTGTCGAGTTGCGTTTTATATTTTAATTTTTGGATTGTATAAAAAAAAATTTAATTTTAACTAATAAAAAATTAAAAATCTTTTATTAATTTTATTTTTATGATTTTTGTGCTTGAAAAATATTTTTGAAAGTTTGATGAAAAAAATTCCTATTGCCATTTATTTTAATAGGTTGCTAATTATTTTTTCTTAAATTTTGGTATCTTTAAAATCTGTAATGAAATTAAATTAAACGCATTTAAATTTTTTTCTTTAATAAAATTCAAAATTTGATCAAATTTCGTGTTTGACTCTAAGCTAACTTGTAGTGAGAATAAATTCTTAAATTGATGTTATTTATTTATTTGTATTTTTGTATCGAGCTTAAGCTCCTTCAGATTTTAAAAAACAAGGTTAAAAAATAGGAAAATATTAAAATTAAAAATAAATAAAGAAATATTAAGAAATGATAAAGATAGATATTAATTCTGGCTACTATTTAATCTAGTAGCAAAAATAATTAAACTAGTAGCAAATTTAATAAAAAATCGTAGCAAATATTACAAGTAGTAAATTAAATAAAAAAGGTAGTAAAAAAAATTTATTAGGAGCAAAAGTAATTTTTCAATAGTAAATATAAATTAATTTAATTTTTGATTGATAACCACTCAATTATCACTTATTAATGTATCTAATGTACAAAAATTTTGAAAATAAAAACTAAACCGAATCTTCATCCACATCAATTCTCGTCGCACAAACATATGAAGAAGACACCGAAAATGATACCCAGATAATCGGGAATCAAGTGTCTGCTCATGTCCAGACTGGAATAAAAACTTGATTTGTAAGCATGTAATTGGTGTTGCATTCAGGTTGAAATTATGTGAATTTCCTGGCTAAGATCTCATTCTTGAGACAAACAAAAAGCGAGGAAGACGAAAACAAGCTACACCTGCTTTGATACAACGTATTTCGACTGGTCCAATTAATCCAGTTCTACAAAGTTTTAACTACAAATTTCCAATTTCAATGGCTAAATCAATCAACCAAGATCCGCTTTCAAATGAAAATGATAATTATCAAGATCAAGCCGCATGTATTAATAATGACATTCAAACTATTGTACAACCAACAACATCTTCAAATTTAGCTCCGAGAAAAAAAGGCCGTCCTAGTAAAAATCCATAAAATAACACTAAACAACATTTCTAAGTAATGTGTGAATTTTTTTATTAATAAATATTTGATATAATAACTTACTATTTTTTTTTGCTACGAATTTAATTATTTTTACTACCAAAATAACTTGTAGCCGTTTAATTTTATCTGTTATTTTTTAGAATTTTTATTTATTTTGAACTTTATTTTAAAAATAAAATAAAAAAAAAAAACAAATTTTAATTTTATTTGAGATAAATTAAAATTGAAAGATAATTATTTGCCTCTTCATTTGAATTTTTATTTCTGGAGCAAAGCACTTAAAAAAAAATTAATTTTTTAATTTCTCATCATAGTTTGTAAAATCTAAACTCAATTAAACCTTTAAATGAATCTCTAGGATTATTATAAATTTCAACTATAAACAAATTTAGCTGATAAGCCTGCTAAACCAAAACTTCTGTTTAATTCCGATTGTTTATAAAGTGATTGCTACTCATCGGTTAGAATGTCACTTTATCTTAAACAATTATAAGACATAAGTAAGTTAAATTATTTTTAATAGTTCATTTGTAACATTTAAAAGTACATTGATAAAATAAAATTATTTTTTCCTTTTTATTTAATAATAAATTTCCTGAACAGAAAAAAAAATTTCTAATTAATTCTATTTAACATATGACTATATATAAATATTTCGTATTCAAATATTTAACACGGAATAATAAAAATGTATAATTTAATTTTTTAGAGTTATTTATAAAAAATTAAATTTTATTAGTCACAAAAATAATTTTCTTCGCTAGCAACCCATCTTTATATCTAGCTCTTTAGAGAAGTTGGCTGGTTTTGAGATCAAGTATTGACTATTGTTTTTTTGATTTCCTTCAAGTCTGAGAAACTTTTTTTCACTGAGGAAGTTCTGCATGGATCAGAATAAATGGTAATCTGAAAAAGACAAGTCTGGCGAATAAGTGAGATAAAAGAAAAATTTTAATCTTTAATTAGATTTCTTCATTTAAAATTTGACGAAAAAATTATTGCTATTTTATTTATAATAGTAGAAGTGGTAGTAATTAAATTGATCAAGTTTAGCTTTTTTTTCTTTATTCACTCCTTGTGGAGCAGAGATTAATTACTTTTGATTTCCGCTCAAGTCGATCTTTCGCATTCACTCCTGCTTCTCTCCATGATGGTGATTTCTTTCGTGATTGTTTAGATTGTTTTTCAGATCAGTGAATGGTCGACTTTTTTTCAAACTGAGTCTTATTAACTTAACCTTATCCAAGAGTTGAATGAGGCCAATTTTAAAAATTTTATTTTTCAAATTTGATCAGAATTTTTTCGATGCGCATTTGAATCTCAATCGCATTTTAAAAAAAATCTGCGACAAAATTTAATTGCGTATCTAAAAAATTTTGATCAAATTTGAAAAAAAAATTCGATTAAAAAATTTCGACTTTGCATTAGATAAATGTTTTATCCAACATGCTAATTTAATTATAAGTACTTGAAAACCTTGGTGTAAAAATAACTATTAATTTAATTTTAATAAAAAAAAATTTAAAATAAATTTTTATTCATCTAAAAAATTAAAATGATTCAAGTTCATTTTGAACTTTAGCTATCCATTCATCATTCCAGTGCGGATAATTTTCTAAATTTTTTCTCAATTTGTCCAATTCTGAATTGGATTTAAAATCAGCTAGCAAAAACTTTAATTTGTCTGATAGTTCTTGGGCGTTTTTAAAAAGCAAACCATTCTCATTTTCTTTGACCAGTTCAGAAATACTTTTTGAATTAAAAATTTTTCTAATAAAAAATTTTAACAAAAAAAGATTATTTACCATGAAAAAGAATATGCACACACGGGTAGCTGGGCGCCAAACATGTCAACTACTTTCATAGGCAGATCTAGATCACTTGAAGACTTGTGCAAACAAATACCAAGATCACACGAGCCAAGCAAAAGTGGATAGTCGCCCGGATCCAACCAAACAAAATTTACTTGAATATTTTTATAGTTTGCTCGTTTAAATTCAAGTTCGTAGAAATTTTTAAGTGGACCTTTGCCTGTTAAAAAAAGAGCTATTTTGGCCAACTTTGAATTTTCGCAGTTGTCATAGACTTTTTTTTTTTGATTAATTTCTAAAATTATTAAATCATTTAAAATTAAATTTTACTCTTTAAGGCTTCGATTAAAATTTGAAAATCTTCATCTTCAGTCCAGCTTGAACTAGACACCAAATAAGCACAACAATCCCAATTGATTTTTTTCACTATTTTTTTCTCAATCAATTTCTCAAATAAATTATCTTTTTGCCATTTTTCAACTCGTCTAAAACACTCATGAGGTTTGTCATAGAAAACTTTAGCTCTTTGATTAAAAAAAAAAAAAAAAAAAAATTTTTATTTAAATCAATAAAAAATGCCATTTAAAATACTTTATTCCATAATTATCTAAATCTTGACACATTGCTTTGGTAACACAAAAATTCAAGTCTGATCTTTGGCCGAAAAAAATTTCTATCCTTGAAATTAAAATTTTTTTTCTATTAGTTTTTTTTTTTCAAAATTTTACTTTTTACAAATTTTAACCAGTATATTTTGTTTGCCGTTTTTTAAAGCCAAAATTGTGTGTCCATAATTGTGCCAATCTATGACAAACTTACTATTAAACAATCTACAATACATGTAGACAAAAATAAGAGTCGGAATCGATGGAGGATTCTTGGCAAATAGTAAAATAATAACAACAAAAACAAAATTGAGTGATTTTATTTTTTACTTGGACTAGGACAAATTTAGGAGCATGAGTCATTTGAACTAGTCTTATGATTAGAGTAATGGATAAAAAAACAGTTTTTATTGCATACTGGACTAGACCGGCTCCGGTTTGAAGCCATTTCGGATACGGACTTAGAGCCAGTATTCTAATCCTAGGGCTAATTAGCTCGTTCATTAGTTCAGACTCTAAATTTAGTTTTGAAATTATTTGTCTAATTTTAAATTTTAATTAATTAATAAAAATTGAGAACCTCTATATCCAATTATTGTGATTGAATAGCCGAGTTTGTGCAGAGATAGACAGTGATAGTTGATGCGTGGACTTCGGCCTATGTCTCCCAAGACCACAATGCATGCTGATTTAGAATTTTTATTTTTTTTCAAAAATTTCCATGTTAAAAAACAAATTAAAATAGCTAAAAAAATTAGAATCATTTTTGTGTTTTTTCTTAATTTAAACTCAAAACACATTAAAAATTTAACAAAAAAAAAAAATTATTTAAGCTTCAAATAAAACTTAACAAATTAATTAAAAAAAAAAAAAAAAACCTGGAAGGAAGTCGAGTAAACAAAAAAATAGAAAAAAAGTTGCTTATTCAATGAATTTTATTTTTTATTAAATTTGTGAAGCAAATTAAATTAAATTAATTTTTTTTTTTTTTATTGAAGTATGTGTCTGTGTTCACTTTTCCATTGTTGTATCCAATTTTTTATAGTTGTTAGATTTTGTTCCATTTGATCGGGCGTATCTGACTTAAGCTCGTGCACTATATCCGGTTTGTACGAGTCCAAAGCTTCGTCCAAAATAACTCTCATTATTTCACATTGTACATTTTCCTGTATTTTTCGCTCCGAGTAATTTCGCTTCTCAAGCCGCTCATAGAGCACAGTATTGTCTGTTCTAAGAACAAACACAGCGTCAAACCATCTCTCTGGAAAAAAATCACATCCATGATAGTCGACCACATTGCCTCCCTCTTTCATGCAATCATCAATTTCATCTATCACCTTGTCCTCATCGAGCTCGTACGACTGAAGTTCAGAGTCGTACTCGCAGTAGAAATTATTCTCTTTGGCCAAATCGCCAATACTAATCAAATTAAGACCAGTCTCTTGGGCCAATTCTTTAGACAACGTTGTCTTGCCAGTGCCCGGTGTTCCTGTGATCATCACATTCGGGCCTCTATAGTGAACATCGTTCATTTTTTTTTATTTAAATTTTTGAATTGTTTAATTTTAAAATTAATTTATTACAAGTAAAATTAAATTTTTTTTTTCTGTCAAGTGACAAAATTAGAGTTACTTTTTGTTCTGTTTTTTTTTTCCATATTTACCAATCAATCATTTATTTTAATTACTAGTTCTTATCTAGGAAAAAATAATTTGTCTATATCCGATATGAAAAAAAAAAAAAAACACTTGTATAATGATTGTAATAAATAAGAAAATTAATATTATCTTAATTATTTATTTTTTTTTTTATCGAAATAAATAAAAATAGAAAAAAAAAAAAAGAAAAAGAAATGAATACATTCTATCAACGGTCTGTATTATATTGTGCTTTCTTATCTGGATGCTTATTTTCTAGGCAATAATCTGATTAATCAGAACCATTAGTTTACCAAATTTTCTATTATTTACTCTATCTAAATTCAAGCTTGGTATTTGTTAATTATTTTCTCATTTAGAACATTTTAAAATAATGAGCTCTCTGCTCCATGTCGCTACACATTTACATAGTATTTTTTCTATTTTGTTAATTTAAAATCTATTTATTTTGGAATAAGCTGAAAAAATGTAAAAATTACCTAACCTAACCACAAATCGATAATATATCTATTTTTATTATTACATAATAAATCACTTTTAGAAAATAAAAACATTTTTCAAAAGTTTATTTATTTTATTGAGTAAATAATTTTGGTTGAAAAAAAAAAAGTAAAAAAAAATTGCGTCCTCTTTTTTTTAATTTTTATTTTTCATTAACTTCCTTTTCGTGTTAGATTAGAAATTTTTGTTTTTTAAGCTTGTAATTAGTCAAGATTGTACATGAGTGATTATTTTTTTTTTCTAATTGATCGTCACTACGGCAATATCAAAACAATTAGGCTTAAAAGACTTTATTTGGAAAAAAAATTAATTTTTAAAAAATCCAGGGGCAATGTGATACGGTTGTCAGCTTTAAATTTTTCCATACATCTTTTAGCTAGCTGTTTAAAAGCAAAAAAAAATTAAAAATTTATTTTTCAAGTATTAAATCAATAATTTTACTTGACGATTAAAAATAAATCATTTAATAATCAAAATGAATTATCTGCTTTTTCGAACATAAAATAATTTAAGAAAAAAAATATGAATTAATTTTTAATTATAAATTGTATTAAGTCAATTAATTAAATAATTTAAGCGCATTACACACTTGATCAGCATTCAGTCTGTGAAAATTTTCCAATCCACACACTGAAGACTTTTTACTATTTTGCGCTCTTGTTCTTGCTTATCATTTAAAGAGCATAGTTTTCAGACTATGCTAAATTAATTACATTGTAAATGCTGACCAAGAAATTTGTTTTTCCTTAATCATCAACTATCGTATTTGATTACATCAGACAAATAATAAGAAAAACTTCTCTTCTTTTAACCTTTTTTTTTTATTTAAAATAATTTGTTTAAAAAAAAATTATTAAAAAACAATTTTGTTAAAATTGAGGAACTCAAATTCAAAAAGCGTTTTTACTATTGAATAAATAAATAGTTTAAATTCAAAATTGAATGATTAAATGACGTACATTAAAAATTAGTATAAAAAGAAAAAAAAATTTTTTTTTTTTTCAAAATTTTAATTCATTTTGTTGTTGTTGTTGTTGTAAAGGCCCATTTTATAATTACAAATAGAAAAATAAATTGATTAGTTGTAAATTATTTATTCATTATGAAGCGATGAAGCCGTTTGAGCTATTACATAACAAAGCAAAAGTATCGTATTTTCATAATTATTGATAAGTCTAAATTATCCATTTGAAAAAACACTTTCTCAGCTAAACTAAAACTATCCGTATTGACTTAATAGATTTAATCTATTTTCTTCCTTTCTGTATTTACAAATTTATTTCATTTATTTTAAAATTAGACTTAGAAAAATTTAAATTTACAATTATTTATTTTGAAAAAGTCAAAAGCAAATTTTTTTCTTTTTTTTTTTTTTTGGTTTTCAAACTACTGGTTTATATTAGAAGAAAATGACAGATGATGAGAGTGCTTTATATTTTCTTGTATTTGTATTTGTGTGTGTGTGTGTGTGCTGAGATGAGATGAGATGAGCTTCTCGACCATTTGATTAATTAATTTTCTTTTTAAAGATTGCGCGATTGTACTTTATTTTTCAATATGTATTTTTAAAACGTTGAAAATAAATTATTTTTATATTACCAGCTAGCAATCAGTTAATTGTTGTTTAAGTCTAAGCCGGACTTAATCGATTCAAAATAAGATTAACCAGGCCTCTTTCTTAAGCAAATATTTATTCTTTTTATTTATTTGGAATTTTTCTCATTCTAATTTAATCACAAATTTTCTTCTAGTTTCTTTTTTTGTATGATGATGATGACAAACAATAAAGTGGTGCCTAAACTTGAAAATTTCTTTTTCCATTTTTTTTTAAAACTTAGATTTCAATTTAAGCCAGATAAAAGAAGATGAAAAAACTAAAGATTGCTTGTTAAAATAGCAATTTCTGCTATATGTTCTAGCTGATATAATATTGCCTACTGCTAATCAGACCAGTCTGTTTTTCTAGCTCAGTCTAAAAGCTTAGAGTAATTTAAACAGTTGTGAGCATTGGTATTTTGTTGTCGGTCAGCACTGCATAAACTACTGTCTGACAACGATTGTATGATTGATCCTAGTTTTAATTTATTTTAAAGTCTTTTAAAATAATTCTAAACATGGGCCAAATCATTTAATTGTTTTTGATTGATTAGCTATTATTTATTTATTTGTTTATCTGTGCCGAGCTAAAGCTTCTTTAGAATAAAAAAAAAATTTAAGTTAAAATAAGTTAAAAGCTAAAAAAAAATTTTTTTTTTTTTGTTGTTGGACTAAAAGAGAGGCCTGTCCGGGTTCCAACACTAACTATTATTATAATGAAAAAAAAATTACTAATTTCGTATAAAAAGTTGAGATAAGTAAAAATTTTAAAAGTTTTTCCAAATAAATTTTACTTTAAATTTCATAGAAAAGACCAAGAAAATTGATAAATTCATTTCAATGTTCCAGACTATGTCAAACTCTTTTGAAGTAAAGAGTTGTGCTCTAATCAAGCCATATATCATTGTATACAAAATGCAAGTTAAATTATGTATTCAAGAACCTTTCCAAGACACTTTGTCATACTAACTATTTAGATGGATCTCTTGACTTTTTTGACTTTTTTTTCATTTTTCTTTTTAATAAATAAATTTGCGTTTTGCCGTAGTTTTTCCGGATAGCATTAGTCTTCGTTTAAACTCTTGTGTCACGAGAAAATAAAATTAATAATTATAATTTATAATAAAGATTTAATTAAAATTTTGAATCAATTTATTTAAAAAAAAATATTTAGTTAATTTAAGTAGTAATAAATTTAGAATTTTTGGTGTATATTTTTTTTTATCCAACCAACCTAATTGAAAAATTTTTAATAATTTTCAGAATTTTATTTTGATTTTTTTTTAACCTATTTTTTTTCTTTTTTATTCCAATAATCAAAACAGTGCTCATAGAGTGATCTTATCAGTATATTGAATTAGCCTATTTAAATTTGAAGTTCTTAATTCTTTTAATAGATTTTTTTTTTTTTTAAAAATAATTTTTTTTGTTGGGACTTTTAAACAACTCTGAATAGGATGCTTAATTCCTAAAAAGATTGGATTTGGTTCTAACGGCATTAACATGTATTTGGTAGTGTAGTTTTTTCTTTGTCCAGTAGTTGTAAATGTGGTGTAGCAAGTCTTGCATGTATTAATATCCAAACCCTATTTTTCACACAAGAAAAAAATTGCTAATTGAAGGAAAACCTCAAGTTCTTTAATTCAAGTACACGAAATTCAAATTCAAACAATCTCTTGATTAGTTAAAATAAAAGCTAGGCCCAAAAACTGTACTACTTATCTTATATTTTATTAGTTTTCGAATATTTCTAAGTTAATGAGTAAAATGTACGGAAATTATAAGAATATATTACCAGATAACAGAAAATCATAATAACCTATTTTGACTATTTTAAATTTTAAAATGTCTTAGAAACATTTTTTGAATATTGAATGTGATAATTTATTTTTTTCAAAGAAATATGATATAATATGTCACTTTGACAAATTAATTAATATGAATATTCAAGTAAGGAAAATAAGCTGTAAAGTAAATTTCTAAATGAGATACAAATAATAAAAAAAAATCTAGAAACTCTAAAAATCAAAGTCAAATTTATATTTTATTTTGTTTACATTTGGTATTAGTAGCAAAAACTGTGTCCCATGAGTATCCTTGCACCTCATGCAGAATCAAAACTAGTTAAAACAATGATCGAGTTTGTTTCAAAATTTTCTTCAATTTTTTGTTTTTTATGACCGAAGAAATATTTTTGAAATAAACATAAACTTAATTTGTGTTAAATTTTAATAAATAATAATTTTTAGTAAAATACAAAGTGGGTTTGTTCTGTTACCAAAATTAATTAGGAAAAATTTAGAATAGTTAATATTTTTCCAAACCAGTAAGGCAAGTATGCGATTTTTTTTATATGAAAGTTGCATAAACTAAAACTCTTCGGTATCTTGCGTAATCTTAAATTTGTTTTTGCTTTTTTCTTCTTTTTTGAGTCTCTCATGTGTTTTTGTTTTTCATATGTTTTTTCGTGTAAGTGAAGAAAATTTAAATTTACCAAAAAAAACTATAAAATAAAATAAACTGATAACAATCTTTAAATTTTAAAAATAAAAGTTACATAAAAAAATTGTTTTCTATTAAAAATAAACCATCATGATTAATTGTTGTTTTATTTTTATTCAAACCTGGATTTAATTAAAATAATTTTGATCGATTTTTTTTAATTAAATGTTTTAAAATTATTATTTAGATATTTATTTTTGTAGACCATGTCATTATGATACCTTGAGAATGTATGTAGATTCAATTTTTCTTTAAATTCTATTTTATGAGATACCATTTAAAATATCAATTATTCTATTTTCCTAATGACTTTTGTCAGACAGGGCTTCAAGCCTTTCATTTAGCTATTTTTTTTCTCAAATTTTAAAAAACAAATAAATTTTTTTTCCATTAGAATTTTTTCGTTGTTTGAAATAGATAAAAAAAAAGTTTTAATATTTAACATTTTATCAATTTATTTAATTTAGCATAGTAAGAAAAAATTAAATTTTTTAAAATGCAAAGATATTCGATTTTATATTTTTAATTTTGCAAAAATTGTTGTATTAGTCATGTTTGCATACTTGCATTATAAACATACTAAAGTTTGATTAACATGAAATTTTGGGTTTTAGAATTTTATCGCAGTTTAGTTGATATTGAGGCATTTAAAGTCCTTATGAGTCTAATTTGAATAAGCGCTAATATTTTTAATTTACATATCTTATCATTAACTACTTTAAAAATTCAATAATAAATAATTAAAATTATATTAATTAATTTTTTTATTATTATTATTATTTATTTCAGAAAACACCTCATGGGCGATGTTAATTTAAAAAAATAAATAAATAAAATCTACTTCAAATAAAGTTTTTTTTTGTTTTTAAAATAAAATTTTAGTATGATTTGAGGAGTAGTTCTAGGATTTTTCTGTTTTTCTCACTAATTATTTTATTAGAATACGAAAAAAAAAGATAAAAATAAAATAAAACTTCATCAGAAAGTCTGTAACAGCAAGAAATAACAATAAGACTAATAAAATAGCATTATTGGAAACAATTGTAGTTATTTGACCAGTACCAAGAGCTATCATTAATTAATTGAATAATTAATAATAATTTTTAATTAAAAATTTTTTTTTATTTTATCAGTTTGATGAGTAAATTTTTGATTCTGTCTCAATATGTTAAATATTGTAAATTAAGTTGTTGTTTTTTTTTCAGTTAATTTAATTTAAATACTTTTATGTTGACAGTCAATTTGAATATTTCTTTATCAATTTATTTATTTATTTATTTTAAATATTTTTTGAGGAAATCCTCAGGCCACTCAGAATGGATCAAAGTCCTTCTTTTTAGCCTAGCGTTTAAAATGTAGAACTAAATATTAAAAAGGAAAATCTTTATGAGTATATCAGAGAACAAAAATGATTATAACAAAGTAATACAATGTAAATTTAATAAGTTTTTGATTTACTAAATAATAATTTTTCTAAAATTTTCATATAAGCTGTTGAACTTTTTGTTTGGAACCGGTGTGTTTGTCATTTAAATAATCTAATAGTTGCTGGTTATCTATTCTTTTGTGTAGGAATTTATCTAAAAGTAGTTTAGATCTGGTTGATACCATGTCAATATTTAGACTCTTGTGGATGGTATTGATCTTCGTTTTCAATGGGAAGAATTTGATATGGCTGAGTATTTTGTTTTGCATTTTTTGTGCATCATTGATAATTTTTTGGGTTGAACTTAAAAGTGAGATAAATAAGTAATCAATTAGTAATCGAATAAAATTTCTAAAAATTATTTTGCATAAGAAAAGTTTTTTGAAGTTGATTTTTGTATCAAATTTAATGCCAAGGAGGGTTGGGAACGGATCTTGTGGGACCTTATGTTCACGAGACCGAGACCACATCTTTCGCAGTAGTTTTTTATTCTTTTTTCAATTTCTTTTAGAGATTTATTCGAGTACCATATACATAAGTTGTCTGCAAACAATGCTATGCTAATTGATTTTGGGATGATATTAGCAATGTCGCTAAGAAATACTGCGAAAAGTCTGTTCCTTATCAATTGTAGCCTTGAAACTATTCACTGTCCATGTTGATATTACTAAAAAAAAAAAAGAAAGATTATTAAATGCTTACAAAGATTTTTTGATGAAATTTGTGTCTGAAAACAAAACTAAATCCATAATTTTTCTAACCTAATTATCTTCAATGATTAGAGAAAAAAAAAAATTTTTTTTCGCTCTCATTCTCATTGTGTCTAGAACTATTTTATTCTTTACTTTACGTTGATTTTTAGAGCATGCATTTTAAATCAATTAGCCATGTACCAATCAAGCACTAATCAAACAAACCAGCTTTTTGTTTCTAAAACTCAACAAGAGTTCTTTATAGACTCGTACACAATAGTCATATTTATAATAATATCGATTAGTTCAAGTGTTAATTTTGTTGTCATATTGACATACAAAGCCGGTTTTCGCAATCGAAAATATCCACCACCAATTAAGCCCAACAAGCTGCTAGTGAGCGAAAAAGAGTCCCAATCGAAGTATAGACGTCGTCTAACCGAGACAATAATCAGCGTGCCAAAGTCAATAATTAACAATCGAAATGACGAATACACTGAATGTTTGTTTCCGAGCAAAAATTGCTCTTACATTTACAGACGAACATTGTGCTCCTATTTTATTTTAGTATTGGCCGTGTGCGATTTATTCATTTCTTTAGTAAACATGCCCATAAGTCTTATTTACCAATCTAATACAACACTCTCAAACATAGTGCATAGTAATAAAAGTCTACTCAAAATATTGTGTCCACTAGGCCATTTTGTCTATCAAATACCAATTGTTCTAGAGCTTGAAATTTTGTCTCTAATCGCTCTCGACAGATACTCCAGCGTGTTCAGATCAATAGACTCGTATTTTTTTGACAAAAACAAATTCATTATTCTAACTATATCATCGTTTCTAATTTCATGTTTGATCTCGTTGCCCAACATTTTTCTAATCGACTCGGATGCTACAAACTCTAGTTGTCGCATAAAGCAAACGTTTGTCCACGAACAACAAGTCTATCAAATGTTTCTGCTAGTTTTGTTTGTGATAAATTTGTCAGTGATAGTCACGTGTTACATACGCGTCTACAAGCACATTTATCGTACACTGCGCACACAGCATTTGACCGATGAGAGCAAAATATTGTACAAAAGACGTGTTTCGTGTCCTGTCGATTTGCTTAAGATTTCGTTTGGTCAAAGTCAACGAGTGGACTATTTGCAAAATTTCAAGACAGCTAAACGTATGAGAAAATTGTCCGAAAATCAAATGATTAGTTCAGCTGTCTTGAAATTTTGCAAATAGTCCACTCGTTGACTTTGACCAAACGATTCGCCGACACACAAGCCGAAAGTATAAGCATACCAAAACAGCCTCTGTTCTTGCCTTGACTATATTTGTAATTGTGCTTACGTGGTCTCCCTTTTGGCTCTACAAAATACTTGTAAACAAAAAAGCTCAAGATCAACATCAAAATTGTCTATTAACAAAAATAATTAAAAATTTGTATCTGTTAAATTATGTACTCAATCCTGTATTTTATTCGTTTATTAACAAACGTTTTAGAAAAAATGCTCTCTATTTGGCTAAAAGTTTTTGTTCATCTTCATCTTCATCATCATGTTAGATTAAATAAAAAATACATTTGTCGTTTTTTTTTAAATTTTTTTAGAATTTCTTTTTTTAAAAAAAAAAATAGAAAAAATTGTGCATTTTAATTTTTAATTATCAATTAATTTAAAAATTATTTTAAAAGTAATAAAAATATTTAAAAAAAAAATTATTTTCTTAAATTGAAATAATTGATTGTAATTTATTTAGATCTTTGTATTTAACTTTTGTTCGTCTTCTTTTGGAATTTTTAAATCTCATTGTGATGATGTTGAAAGGATTCAACGCAGAGCTACGAAATTTGTTTCTTCAATTAGAAAAAAACCGTATGAAAGCACATTGAAGGCTTTAGGAATTCCAAATCTGGTGTAAAGAAGAAAAAGAGGTGATCTAATTCAATTATCTTATGAATTTCTCTGTAGTCAAATTCAATTTCAAAGTTAATCAACAGGCTAGTGCCCTTATCGTAGTCGACTGATTAACACTTCATTTATTTAATTTAATAAAAATTTTAATAATTAAAAAAAAAACATAATTTTTATTAAAATAAAATTATCTGTTATTTTGAAAACAAAAAAACATTGATAAATTCATATCAAATTTTTTAAATTTTTTTACAAAGTCAATAAAGATCAAGTTGATATTGTTATAAATTGAATTTGAATTTGATTACGGCTTAGATGATCAACTCGATGCAGTCACCTCTGTGTCAGATCGGAGCCTTCGCTCAAAAGGTACTTAGAAAGGAGATGAGCAATTGTCTGAGTTGAAAGACCATCTATGTGATTTAAAACATTAGTTATTTTTATATCTTGTTTAAATTAACGTTTAGTTTTATCACTTATATTTCAAATACTTTATTTAAATACTATTACTAATTGTTAGTTGGATATAGTGAGGTATGGACTATGAAATGCGATTGCTGCGACAGCCCGACATCTTTTATTTTTAAAAAAGAGTGGTTCCACATTTAAATAGTGTTTAAGTGTTCAAGGCGGCGTTGGAAAAATTCAATGGATATGGTTTCTTCAACTTCAAACTGCCACAAAGTAGTAATAGACACAGCAAAAACTGTAACTACTAATCCTAGAAAAAACAGAATTCAAGTTATTGTTCTTTTATATTCAAAAATTATTTGCTATAATCCAAATATAGAGGCAATATTTATTAAAATTAATTTAATTTATTTTTATTTCAATATTTTGAAAATCTCTCTTATTTTAATATTTTTTTAAGAAAATTTCAAGCATATCAAATATAATAAAATTGAAATAAAGAGCTTGACAAAAAATTTTTTATTTAAGTTTTTAATTTAGATTTTGAAATAAAATAGTTTCTAAGCATATGTAAATTTAAATAACTGTTAAAACTTATTTTTAGATTAAATTTTAATCGATATCATACATATATCTTGGCAATACTTTAGACCAAGATAAAATGTAAGTTTTTTTTTCTGACTTATCCGGCTAGCAGTGTATCAACCAAATTTAAAATGGTGCAACATGACAATGTCCAAAACAACATTCAACATAAACAAGATATCAAGGCATTTATCATTCAATAAAATGTCAGCTATATCATAGATCATACAAAGCTTATTAGCCATAAAAAAATTATGATTAGGAATCGGTGTTGTGAAATTCAAAAACAAAAATTCTTCCTTTTTTGATAAATTAAAAATCACTAAAATAAAATAGATTTAAAAAAAAAAAAAAAAAATTATTTTCTTAAATTTTTTTATTTTAATGCTTTAATTTTTATTAATAACAACAATTGACCAAAATTTGTTTACATGATTTTTGATAAATAAATAATTTTGAAGACTTAAAATTCAAATAAAAATTGAACACAAATACTTCCCTTTTTTTGAAATCAATAAATTTAAATCTTATTGATGTTTTGTTTTGTTGTTAGCAAATATGTCAGCATTTTATTTCAAATTTTATAATTAAATTTTCTAATTTTAATTAATGCTGATCTAAACAAATATACTTATTTAATAACAAATTTAAACAAACAAAATAAAGTTTAATTTAAAAATAAATAAATATTTAATTTGAACATTTTTTTTTTTTATTATTATTTTAAAAAATTTAATAAAACTAGAAGAAATAATTCTTGCTATTTTTAATTGAATATTTTATTCTATTTCACATGTGGCTCCAGCCTTTTCCAATTGTTCCTTTAGTTTGTCAGCTTCATCTTTGGGTATGTTGTCTCTAAATACTTGAGGCAATGACTCGACAAACTTTTTGGCTTGTACCAGGTTCATATTTTCGCCAAGTGCTTTTATTTCTTTGATGAGTGCCACTTTTTTTGCATCATCGAACTTAACCAGCTTGAGTCTGAAAGAACTTTTGGTAGCCTTGGGCAATGCTTCTTCAACTTCGTCCTCAGCTGGCGGGGCAGCGGCGCCCGCAGGCATAGCTGCAAAGCTCATCGCAACATCTTTTATATTCAGCTTTTTTCTCAACAATTCGTTCAAATCGCTCACCTCGATCAAATTCAATTTTGATATCTCATCGACTAAATTAACTATTTTTGGTGTGTATTCTTTGTTTTCGCCGTCCATTTGTGGCGGTTTAACTTCGGCTTGGCTCTGTGCTGTCAAAGCTCTCCTCTGCACCAACGATCTCACCACAGGCATTAGTCTAACACTTTTTATTAACATTTTATTTCTTTTTTTTTTTTCTAAATAAAATTTCAATTTTTTTTTAAATTTAAACAAATTTTTTAGTTTTTTAGCGTTTGTTTTTTATTTAAAAAAAAAAAAAAATAAGCAAAACAAAATTAACATTTCAATTTGGTTTATTAGTTCAAGCGCCTTAAACCACTTGAGCATACAATCTAAATGAATTTAACAAAAAAAAAATCAATAAATTAAAAATTAAAAAAATTTTATTTTTAATTTAAAAATAAAAATAGTTGAAATTTTTCTATATTTAAACATATTTTGATTTAGAGTCAATTTCTTCTAGTTTTTCTTTATATTTCTTCTGAAATTGTTCTTCAAGTTCAGTTCCTCGGTATTTAATGATCAGATTCATAATGTCGCCCAATTCTTTGTTTTGAGCGACTTGTTTGTTGAACTCGTGACGGCAGTGGGCAAAGTAGCCGCCGGACACAATCAAGTAGGAGCCCATGGCTATGTTGCTCGCCAATTTGACTTTGTTTGTGGCCAGATAGCTGAACAATCCAAGCACTAAGCCAACAGGAATACCTTTGAAATAAAAAATAAAACAATTAAATAGTTTTTTAAACGAAAAAAAATTAAATAGATGAGTAATTACTTGTCAAAAATGTTGATCTAAAGCAAGGAATATCGATTAGTTTTTTGCGTTTAAAGTCAGTTAGATTTTGGTCAAATTTTTCACGCGCATCTTGAATGCGCTTTTCATACTGTTTGTTCTCGTCCATGATGGATAGTGATTAGTCTCGGCGTGCACGGCTTGTGTTCAGCGAAGAATTTGCCTTGTTTGAGTTGGAGCTGTTGTTGCTTGGCGAAAGAAGCTCTCTGATAAAGTCGAATTTGGACAAAAAAAACCTCCAGAACAAGTACCAGGCTTTTGGTATGAATTTAAAAAGAAAAAAAATTTAATTTTTTTTTTTTCGCTTAATTGACAGTTATGTTTACCAGAAATTAAAAAGAGTAAAAAAAATACAAATGCAATTATAAAAGATAATGTGAATTTAATCAAATCAAAAAACATTTAATTTAAATAAATAAAAATACAAAAATGAATTTTTAAAAATTTTATATAATAAAATGAATTAATTCTCATTTATTAATTTTTTCTATTTTTTGTTTGTCTAAAGCAATTGCGTTAGAAATATTTCATTAATTTTTCTAAATGCTTTAATTTCTTAACATTTAACACAGTCTTTTTTTTAGAAAATATTTTAAATTTTTTATTAAAATAAATTTATAAATTAAAGATGTTTAAAAAATTATTTCAATTTCTACAAAGTTAACTTTTATGCAACCTTTATCAAAATACTCTTGCCTAACCTTGATTTTTATGTACTTTATAATTGAGCGATAATATTTTAATACCTCAAAATTAGTTAAAAATTACCACAAAAATAGTAAAACATACCACAAATTTAAT
>VANL01000735.1:0-24724 GCA_006352455.1 Brachionus sp. 'Tiscar'
GGTAAGAAAAAATCCTACAATAAGTAATAAAAAGTTGGCCTCTGAGTTTAATTCTAAGTTTAAAAATGTTAAGGTAAATATGTAGAATAACTTCAGTCGACCATTTAAAGCAAGAATGGTTGAAAATTCCGACTGAAATCTGTAACAATTTGATTTCTTCAATGAAAAAACGGGTCGAGCCTTGGATAAAAGCATAAGGCGGTCATTTTAAAGCTTAAAATAATTTTGATCCTAACTTTTTGTGTCATATTTTTGTTCGGTTAAATAACAATAGTAATTGTTTTTGGGATTTTTTTCTGCTTTTCTTTTTATTAGTATTTTTTCGATATTTGAATAAATAAAAAATAAAGAAATAAAAAAAATTTGGATTTTTATTTTTTTGATGACCGAAAAATCGAAAAATAAGACAATCCAATTAAAAAAAAAAGTTTGATTCTGACTTTTTGTGACATACTGTATGGAACAGTAAATTTTTTTTGCAAAAAAAAATTTCTTTATTTTTAACATGTGTAAATATTTTAAACTTCTAATAAAATTTTTCTTTATTAATTTTTATTGAATTATATTTTTGATTATGAGCTATTAATTTATATGAATTTTAATTGAAATTGCAGTGTTTTTAATTAAATTAGCGAAATTTTTTTTAAATTTAAGTAGCGATGGCTTAATTAATTAAAAAAAGCCATATATAAAATTATTTAATTGCCATTTTGATATAGCTCTCGTAAAATTGATCATGTTATTATTTCTCTTTTTAAATTTAACAAACCATAAAATATCACATTTAAATTATTAGAACAATTTTATTTTTTTATACAAATTAATTAAAAAACTTTTTTGTAGTCGATTTAAACTCAGAAAAAAAAATATCTTTTTATAAAAACAAAAACTTAATTCCCCTTAAGATTTCGAGATTTTGAATAATTTTTTTTTTATTTTCTTGTAAATTTTTTATTTATTAAGTCGAAAAGGTGATAAACTTAGGATCACAAAAGATTTTGAACATTTCCAAAAATTAGAGTCTGAAAGTTAATTTTTCATCAGTGTCAAACGATGGGAAAAGAAGCCATACTCGCAATACCACAATTATTCAATCTATTTCTTGACATAAGGATATATCCATTGTCGCCCCAGTCTTTTCCCCAGCTATTTTTTACAATGTAATATTCTTCTCTTAGACTTGAATTTGTGTTAACACCATAGCCCACTGCTGTTACTCCGTGATTTAAGTTTAGACAAGTGCAAGCTGGATCATAATAAACTCCGGACGAATAAAACTGAAAAGTCAAAAGACTTGCATCAATTCCAACTGATATTGGTCCTACATTAGCAATAGCTTCGGTCAGAGCACATTCGTTGTCTGATGCCACATTTTCATATCTTGTGAGAGTAGCCCCTACATTTTCCGGCTTAAATCTACATTCTCCATCCTCAAAATTATTTTCATTTATTAGATGAACAGTTTTTAAGTAAATTAAATTACTATTGCTTCGTATGGATAGCTTTCTTCTGTGTTTATTCCATTATTGTTCCTTATATAAATAAAAGCTGCGTTCATAGTTCCACCATTACATCCAGAATTACGATCATTTTTAGAGCAGTCTACTAGATTCTGCTCCGATAGATTTACTAAATTTCCAGTTTTGTTGAATGTTTGACCCTCTAATGAAGCTACAGCTGAAAAAGCCCAGCATGATCTAAAATATTTAATTCCTACATTTTAAATTAAAGCTTTAGTTTAGATATAACCTACCCACATTGACCTTGATCTTTAACTGGTGTCACATAGCCTCTTTCTCTCCAATCTATCGATTCAGGTATCTGCTTTTTTTCTATTTTACAAAAAGATAAATTACAATTTTTTTTGAAAATTCTTCTTGGCTTGAAACCCAGGTAAATTCTACGATATTCTCTATTTGTCAAATCTCCAAATTTATTCATTTTTAGAGTAAATATTCGCCAATTTGAATTGAAATTGTTAATAAAATTTAAATTTCTTTCCCACACTGATCGTCTTTTAAGATTTTGATAAAAATTTATTTAAAGTTAAAGCTAATGATATTTCACCTGTATAATTCGATTTCTTCATTTTCGTAAACTTTGTTGAATTGCTTTTTGAAAGTATTCCATTCTTGATCAACAGATTCATCTTGTTTCAAGTGATTAAAACCATTAATTAGAAAAAAATTCAAAGTTAAAAAAAAAAGAAATATCATTTTGTCTTTCATTTATGAAAAATTTCTGCTTTTATTTTGTTTTTAGTTAAAGTCAAATCGATTTGACTAAATTTAAGTGATCTTTTAGATTTATATCAAAATAAACCTCATAAAAATTGTTTTTTTTTTTATTTAGTTTATGGTTACAAAAAAAATATTTCAAGATTTTCAATTCAATCCCACAGGATCATTCCACATACAAAATAATATAATTAAAATTTTCTAGTTGCTTTTCTAAGATCTTGTTGACAACCTTTCTCTGATTTAGTTCATGTATTTCTGTCTACTTCCATTTATCTAAAGCTGTAAGTAATTCCTTTAGGCTAATGGTGTCTTATCGAAAATTTAGCAAGATTTAATAATTAAAAAAAAAATTTTTTTACACCCAGGGTTCCAAAAATAGTAAACCCTTTAAAAAGTTGTTGTTCTTTAAGACTCAAAATTTCAAAGATAAAACTTAAATATACCAAAAAAGTATATATATTCTGAAAGAGCATAAAGTTCTCTATATGCTAATGTTATTTAGAAAAAAAAATTAGATTAAACTTTTTAATTTCTTTAGAATAAACTAAAGAATTCGATATTTTTAGGTTATCATTGAATATCTGGGTGTGAAATAATTACAACATTTTAAAAAACTAATTTTTAAACACCTCTGGATATAAAATTTAATTTTAATTTATTTTAACCTCGTAAAAACTATGAAATTTTGGGTTTCACAGAACTTAGATTACGATTTTTAAGTCAAAAATTAGAAATTCACATTGCACTTAAGTTTTGAATTCCTGTAACTTAATGTCATCAATTTCATCTTGAACATTTTTCCCAAAAGATTAATTTTTTCTACATTTTTTATTAAACAAATATCAGGAAATTATATCTTTAAATATAAATATTAATTTATTTAGTATTTATATCTACAATCGATTCGATTCATCGCTTGTAGCATTCAGTGCTTTTAGATCAAAAAGGCTGACGGCATCTCGTTTTGTTACGAGACATATGCTTTGAAATGGATTTTTGATTTTGAAAATTAAATAAAAATAATAGCCAAATTATTTTATTCAAAATTTATCAAAAATTCAATTTTAAAAAAATTTAATTAAACTTTTAATTATACCATTAAAAAACTTATTCCAATTCCTATTCACATTTCATGCTCTTGTTCAAAAAATATACATACAAAATATTACATTTTAAACTAAAAAAAAAAAATAAAAATTATGCCATTGATTCGAATTTTTCTCCTTTGCTAATTATAATTTCATCATACGACTCCTCTTGGGTTACTTCAATTATTTCATATTTTGTCAACACAAGTAAAGAGTAAAATTTTTGCACCACATTTTTGCGTCCATTTTTTTTTACCAATTCAAAAAAACCTACATTGTCGTGTTTGACAAAATTTTTATTCAATATAGAAATCATTGTTTTGGCTCGTTTGGTCAAATTTTTGCTCGGATCACTTGACAATGTTTCTTCTAAATCCTCTTCTTCGCGAATAGTCTGATCTTTTGTTGTATTAAGCGATTTTCTATATCTTTTTTTACCCGGCGATCCATTTTTGGCCTTTGATCTTTTCACCTCAGCACCATCAAACTCTTCCTCTTCTTCATCTTCACTTTCCGATGCTTTCTTATCCAATTTATCATCTTTGGTGGGAGTAACTTCTAGATTAGAAGGATTAGCTTGACTTTCATTCATCAACAAATCATCAATATTCGGGTTGTAAAAAGGAACAGGAGGTTCCAAGTGATCCATTTCATCTATTTGGTTGGATTTCTCTAGCCGCACAGACCCTATGGTTTTGTCCATCGATTCGTCGGCCAAAAGTCCATTTTTTGTCACATCGTTGCTGTCAATAAAACTATCAGCTAATGGTAGTACATTCTTGCTAGCTTGATCAGTGTTCATGTTTTCTTCCAAAGACATTTCAGCATTAGAAACAGTCTCACCGTGTGATGAAGCATTTATTTTAGAATCTCGCACAGTTTTGTTGGTTATATCAGCCAGACTTCTTGTGTTCATATTTCTGCTGTACATTCTTTGAAAAAGCTTATTGCTATGTGGTCTGGATGTCATACTGTAAAGCTTATCGACTCCGCCAATTTCTTTCAAGTGCATCAATTTACGTGTCGGTGGGGCTAGTTCAAGACTGCCAGATATTGCACTGGTGTCACTGAGCTGATTTTTCATGGCTGCTGAATCGATTTCTTTTACTTCATCAATAACTATTTTACGCCTGCGTCTAGTCTTTATCTGTTTTTCAACAACAGGAGCACTAACAACAATTTCATTTGTTTCCCCCTCCATAGACTTATTCTGTTCTTCTTCTAATATTAAATGAGTTTTTTTTTTAATTATTTCAATAAAAACTAGTTACCTATGTCGTTTAATTTGAGGTTTTTTGCCGCCGGTTCTTCTGCCAAATTGGTGCTATTTACAGTTGGTTGTTCATCAAATAGAGTTGGCACTACTCCTGGCTGAATTTCCGTTTGAATGGTCTCATTTTGATTCTCTATTAAAACAATAAAATTTAAAAAAAAAATTTAATCTTACAATTATTTTATTTACCAATATCTTCATTGTTTTCGTGCATGACAATATCTGTTTCTGTTATTTCAACCGGAGCGTTTTCATTATTAGAGTTGAATGTTGCTATAAGATTAAATTTTTAATATTGATTTTGGGTGAAAAATTAGCTATTAGGTAAATTTTTTTAAATAGTCAAGAGTAAAAGTAAAAGAAAATTTTATTAAACCATAAATAATAATCTAATGTTCTACTTTCTTAAAAGTGCTTCACTAAGAATATAATAATTATCAGCTTTTAAAAAAAAAATTTCTAAAATCATGTTAATTTTCAATCACTTAAATTTTAGATTTTATCTCTAATGATTTTATTTTCACATTTAGCATGTTAGAAATTTTAAATTTATTTAAGATTAATAACAAAAATTAATAGTTAACAAATAAATGTTAGCTTTTGACTGATTGCAATTCTTGGTTTATGTGTACAAGTTTGAAATACTCAATACAAGTACACGTTGAAATTTTATTTAATCTTTTTGAACAAAAGCTGAATGCCAGTGCCAACAAAAAATCATTTAGCCTTTTCTTCAAATATAATCTAAAATAATATTTTTTTTTGTTTCTCGTAAAATTAAACGACCTACTCTTTTCTGAAATAAAGATTTTTACATTTTAATTAATTGATCTCTCATAGTTGAAAAACTTTGATTCATTGAGAAAAATCTAATTCAACAAAATTTTGAATTTCAATTTTTTTTCGGTAAATAGAAAATAACTCGAAAAAATTTATTTAGCTAAAATTAAATTTTATTGCTGGATTTAAATTATTTTTCAGGCTTAACATGATCGATGAATTAGGGTCTCAATAACATGGGATTGATCGAATAAAATGTAAAAATTCCAACTTTAAATAACAAGAATAGTTGTAGTAAATAAAATTCAAATAACTTTTTTCTTCAAAGTAAAATAATATTTAAATAAAATAAATATTTTTAATCAATTAGTTATTTTTTTTGGAAATTTACCAAGATTAAAGTTTATCTTACTCGAATCAATTGGATCTACTCTAAACTCATTGTTTATATCATTTAATTCCATCATTTGGATTTCATTTTGATTGTTTTCGCTTTGTTTATTTTCAGTTAATTTGCTTACATCATTGACTTAATAAATTTTATTAAAATTGAAAAAAAATTTAATCCAAATTTTTTACATTCAGACGCGAATTCAGATTGATTATTAGTTCTATCTTCAAAAAAATCGATTTCATTTTGTTCATTCATCATACTTTCGCCCATTCGTCTAGCTTTTTCCATGTCGCTCATCATAAATGTGTCCATATCCATGCCCATTCCAAAACTTCCCATGTCTCCAAAATCGTCTTCCTGCATTGTAACAAAAGTACCATAGTCTTCTTTAAGGGTAATGTCTTCGACCCTTGCTTGTTGTACAGATGCTTTTGACAAATCCATCTCTTCAATATTAATCTCGGCGAAATTTAGAGAAAAATCAGGAAATTTTTCTGGTAAAGTAATTGCTTCAATGGATGCTTGTTGTTTTTCTTTGGGAAGATCGATTAGACCTGGCCTAAACGCCAGTTTAATTTTTACAAATGCTTCATTGCAGTCAGCTAGCAGATATTTTACTTTTCTCGAGTAGATTCGACAAACGCCTAATAAAAGATGTCCTGATGTTCTTAAAGCTAATTTCATCTGATAAAAAAAAATTATTGATTAACGTTATTTTTTTGTCTTTGAAAGAAAACACCTACCTGTGGCTCAAGGATCGTTTCTATGGTTGATTCAATATTTGTCTCATAAATTTGGGCTTTTGTTAATTTTTTGTCCCAATGTGCTGCAAGCCATATCTTAGCCAATGGGCCTTTTTTGTTAAGTATAAAATGAGCATAGTACATTTTATTTTCTTATTTTAAAATTTAAAATTGATTTTTTCTATTCAATTTTCTATAAATTATCAAAATGGATTTTGTGTAGTTGATTGAACCTTCAAATCTAATTTATTACTTTAAAAATAATATACTGACTTATTTTTTGTCTGATTAATTGAATAAAAAAACTTTCCGTTCATTAATTTAAAAAAACATAATAAAAATAATCAAAATTTAATAAATTTTACAAGAAAGCTTTTTTTGCTATAAATTTTTTAATTAGTCTGCTATTGTTTAGTGATTAAAATTCGATTTCAGGTAGATATGTTCTGGTTTAATCACGAAATTAAGAATTATTGATCATTTTTAAGTTTTGATTTTTTTTAAAATAAACTTCTCAGTTATATCTGAAACAATTTAAAGCCAAACTGTTATTTACTTCTTATGTTACAGAAACAATAATCCTATCAGTCTTATTATGAATTTGCAAAATAATAAAAGGTAACATTCATCAATAGGTAGTTTTCAAGATGAGTTTTCATAATTTTTTTGACAAAAGTATGTCAAAAGTTTGGTAGTTTTTCCAATCAAATTATCTATTCCATTAAATGTAGAATCACGTTAAATGGCCATGGCTACATATTAAAACATTTTTCCAAAATATTTAAATAAATCATTTGGATATTTCTTTAATTTTTCAAGTTATTTCCTTGGATCATTGAATAGATTTTCGAAATGATTTCTTAGTTCTCTTATCATTTTCCTAAAAGACCGTTAAAACTTAATAAAAAAAGGCTTCAATTTCAAAAATTTGCGAAAAAGCCAGTCCAGTTTCTACTCACGAATGGATTCTAGGCTTTGAACGGGTGAGCTTAAAAAAAAGAATAGTAAAAATTAAAGTGGACGAACAGTTTATTTTGTCACAAGCAACTAAAGAAATGTGCAAAGCGTATTTTCAAAAATCTACTTGGGAAAGTTACAATGAATATAAAATTTGGAGTGATTCAATGCATGTAACTGAAATAAGCAATGAGATTAGGGAGTTGAGTATTTGCAGTTTTCAATATTGGAAAAATAAATTTATATGCAAGCATGTGATTGGTATTGGATGTCAATTAGAATTATTAGAATTTCCAACTCTAGATCTTAACATTTAGAAAAATTCTTTAAGAGGCCGTCAAAAAAGGCTCTACTGGCTCTTGAGAGAAATTCAACTGGTCCTTTAAATGTGAAAGTTTTCAGGCCAATAGAAACCAACATCGAACAATCGATTCAAGTTCAATCAGCGACTATACTGAATCAAATATTGAGCATTGGCTGCAATAATCGATCTACAGAAAATCAAAACGGTCAAACCGAGAAACGAAAATGCGGAAGATTTATAAAAAACTAACATTTTTTTTCTATTTTCACAAGTATTTTTTCTATATTTACAAAAATTTTTTCTATATTTTTAATTAAAATTAATTTTTTGATTAAATTTTGTTTATCTAAGAAGCACATGAAAAAAAGAAAAAATTGAAGAAAAAAAAAGTTATTAATTTATTTAGCGCATCAAATTTTGAAAAAAAAAATCTTAAAATCAGTACATGTAAATATGCTAAATCAGAATATTTTTATGACAAGCGTTTTTAATGGAAGTTTTTTAATAATAATGAATATTCAGACTTGTGCAAAAGTCAGAAAAAAAAGCCATTTTAAAGTCTTTTCAAATTCAAGTTACTGACTTGACTTTGAAAAATATTCAAGTCAACTCATTTGATCCGACTTGAAATTTTTATTTTCAAAAAAAAGTATTTTGACTTGACTTGATCCAAATTCTCATTTAATTTTTCAACTTAAAAGACTTAACTATTATTATTGAATTGATTTTTAAATTTGTTCACTATTTGATGCTTCAATTAATTCTTCAAAAAATTGAATTTTATCAACCATCTTGAAATGCAAGTATCGCCAGTTTTTGATTATAAAAAATAATTTTTTTAAAAAAAAATTTATAAATTTTTATTTTTAAATTGGTAATAATTATTTTATAAAATTAAATAAAAGAAATGTTAATAATTGGAAAGTCAAAAGACTTGACTTTATGACTTTTAAACAACTCTGTGAATATTTATTGAATTCATATTTAAAAACTTTTAGATGTAATTATTATATGAAGTACAAGGTTTTTTCTCATTTACTGTATTGAAGAGCCTGAAAACCCAACAGAATTTGTTAATAAACATAAACCTTAGAAAGCTGAAAATGCTTTTGTTAAGTTTTAATTTTTATATTTAATAATTAAACTGATAATACTTTAAATTAAATTGATAAATTAACAAAATATAATATTAATCTAATATTTTCTGTTTTTTGTTAGATCTGCTATTAAAATTTTTTGATATGCTTTTAAGATTAAGGTTTAATTAAAATTTTATTTGATGCGTTTTTAAAGGGGATACTCTGTTTTTTTTATGTGCTTCTTAGAACTCCTAAAATTGTGGGGAAAAGAGAGATCTTTTAATGAAATAAATAGATAGAATGGCAAGTATTCGGTTAGAATATAGAGGCAGTGAGGTACATTTGTCAATTAAAAATAACATAATTCCTTAGAAAGACAGCGTATTTTAGTCTTCAAATTAATTTTTCTATGATTAAGTTTTAAATTAAAAAAAAGCATTTTATTTTAAGGTAATTGTTTAATTATATAGAATTAATAAATTAAAAGTAATCTTTGATTTTCATTTATTTACGATAAAATAATGAAAATGAAAGTTTGAGTAAAAATCAATCTATTTATAATCTAATTGCTAATATATGAGACAATAATCAAGTTACTAAAGTATTTTACTTTTAGCTTGTAATTGAAAAAAAAACTAGGTTTTATAATAAAAGAGAAAAAAGCTTAACAAGATTAAAAAATTTAGTTATTTCAATTAGCAATGCCTTATTTAAATTCTTTCAGTGTAAATTTAGGATGATTGTTTAGAAAATTTAACGATTTAATTTGACAATAATTCTTTATTAGCAATTATCTGAAATAAGATATTTTAAAAATAATTAGTATATTTTTAGAACAAAACTTTATTTAGAAACAATTTATTTAATTAATAATAAAAGGCTTGTTTATTCAAATCTTAAAATAAAATCTAATTTTAAAAGGGAAGCTATCTAAAAAAAAAAGCATTAAGGGCACTTTACCGCAAATTTATCAAAATTTAAAATAATTAAAAACAATAATATGTGTAAAAGAGAAATTAATCGATTTAATATTATTTTGTATATTCATAGCCATTAAAAATAGCAAAATATTTGGCTCTTTTTCCCAAAGCATTTTTCTTCTAATCCGTGAAATCAACTAATTTCTTTAAGAAATTCAAAATTAATTTTGTTTTTTTTCAAGCGAATGCCATCCTCCGTAATCCCTTAGCATTAGGGTTCTCCATGTATTAATTGCCTAATATTTTTGACTATAAATTCACTTGACAAATTTATTATCTAATAAAAATGATTAGACTATTTTTTGTTTTTATAATCCAACAAATTTTGATATATGAGAATACTTTCCTCTATGGTAAAGTGATAAATAGTAAAGAGTGTCGAGATCCAGACGAAGACTATTTGGGAAGATTATTTATCGATTATGAAATGACTTACAGAAAATACGAAGAAATTGTTTTCAAAACAAAGACTTTTGAAGAAAAAATCAACTCAAGTTACATCATTAGAATAGCTAGAGAAAATTTATTTGAAGATACAGAATGTTTGGTCTCCAGTAGAAGAACCTTAGACGTGAGCAAAAAATCACTCTGTCCTTGGAAAAGTGTTATTACATACCGTCAAGACAAATTTCCTTTCTACAAATTGGAAAACAAATGTACTTGTTCAAAATGCTCTTTGATAGGAGACAAATTTTTGGATGCCAATAGTTTTGGTTGTTCACCTGTTATAGAGAATGTGCCCGTGCTAATACGAGGCAAATGTGGTTCAGATGGTTTCTACATTTGGGAACCAAGCTTAGAAGAATCTAATTTATATTGTTCATGTACTCTCTTAACTTCGTTGATTCCTGTATAATTTTTTTAAGCATAAATGTTTAGAACTTAAGTTCAGTTCGCCCAGTCAATTTTTTTTTTAATAATCTTTAAAGACTTTTAAAGTAAATTTTTTTTTGTTAAAATGAAAATGATAGGATTTTTTGTTTAATAAAATTATTTAACAGAAAATGCTTTATTTAATATTTTAAAAAATAGGTTTTTCTTTTTAATTTTTCACAATTTATTGTTTTGTTTTAGCTGAAAATAACTATATTTTCATTTTGATCTTCAAATAGATTTTAAGACAAAATTGAATAATTATTTTGAATGAATTCTTTAATAATTAAACCTTCATAAATTACAATATTTGTCCTTTTATTCGTTTAAAATCAAAAAATTCAATCATTTTCACTGTTAATAGATTATTTGAAACGAAAACCTTGATGCTATATGAAAGCAAAAACTAATCTAATTCAGCTTAAAAGCTTTCCAGATTGTTTTTTTTTGGTTGACTGGGCGTTTTAAATATATGTTTTATTTAGCTTGTTAAAAAATTAGTATATTTAAACTAGATGTGCTTTTGAAAAAACAATTATTTAATTTATTTAATAAATCTGAAAAACGTAATTCTAATATAGTATGAAAAATTAATAAAATTTAAAAATAAATTGGAAATAAAAGGGAAATATGAAATTTGTTCAAAATAACAATTTTTTTTTTCAAATTTTTTATTTAATCATAATAAGAAAATAATATTTAAGAGAATTCTAGCTTAATTTTTCAAAAATTTATTAATCAAACTTAAACTAAATAAAATCGAGCTTTCTATTTTTTTTTAATTTAATTTTTAAATTTAACTTAAATTGTTTATTACTAGCTTAATTACACTTGAGGATTTAATAAGTGAGATCCCTTGAGTAGAATCAAGGTCTGTTTTTTTAAAAATATTAATCTATTAATAATTAACACATAACAAACGATAGACTATTGTTTTCTAGATTGTTTTTTTGATACCTTGTTTTATTTAAATTAAAAATGTATATTTTATTTAATTAAAAAATTTAAGAATTTAGACCATATTTTCGTTATTATTCGGATTTCGGAGAATAATGTTACATTTAGCACTTAGATGATACTTTATGGAAATTTATTTGCATATTATGTTAACTTTAAAAGAAAATTTTAATTTTGTACCTAAATTTGTTTTTTTCCTTTAAAAAATGGTCTCATGAAATTTAATAATTTACCAAAATGTAAAATAAAAATTCTTGTAAAAAATACTGTAACATAATCTTAATTACTATGATGCAAATTAAATTGAAAAATTAAAACACTTTATTCAAAAATTTTGAATTAAACCCTAAAACCTATCCCAGTTATTCAGATAAAATTTTCCTGAGTTTAAAATTCAAAAAGAACAAATAGGAGCAGTAAAAATAAATTAAATATAAAGTACAAAAGTTTTAACTAGATAAAGCTCAATTTTATCCAGCTAATGGCTTATATTTTGGAAAAGATGAATTAAACAATGACGTAGTAGTTAATCCATATCCAAAATACCATAAAAAATTGTGACATAATCACATACACCAAAAAACCTTGCACCAGCCTAACAATCACAATACCATCAGCAGTCTCAAACAGTAGCTACCCCCGAAAATTTGTTTTTAAGGACTATAAAATCAATTAAATAATTCAATTATCAAACTTACATTTTTTAATTGCTTTCTTTATTTTAACTGTTAAAAAAAATTAAAAAATTCTTTAAGAGGTTGTGGATATTTCAATGCAAATTTCGCTCCAAAAAAAAGGCTTATAACATTTTTTTTTGATAAAATTAATATCAGAGTAGACTTAGTTTTTCAAAAATTTAAAAAAAAACATACGGTTCTTTTCAGTACGGTTCTGAGACGTTTTTGTACGTACGGTTACGAACACGCCATTAATTCGGTAGTAGTGTAGTTATTAAAAGAAAAAAGAACTACTTTGACTCCTACTTATAAATAATTAATGAAAAAATTATTCAATTTGATAAACTCTACTTAAACTAAAATATTAATTAAATTAGAGGTTCCCAAAAAAGGTCAGAATAAAATGCTAAGTTTAATAGCCTGCAGTCATTTTTGAAATCAAGGTCTTCCCTTGAAATTAATATAAAAGCACCTGATCTGATAGATATCCATCATGAACAAAAAATTAACTTAAATGAAGTGCCTCTAAATTTAAAAATTGATAGTAAATCTTATAGATTCCTTTGTTGTAATTTTAAATCAAGTCGTAACCATTTAAAAGGAATTTTCTATTTGTGTAACAAATTTTTCAGATAGATGATAAAAATTTTGGTCAAATTATTGAAAATCCAATAGTAAATTCGGTTGATCTTTGTTTTTATTATTTGGAATAAATTTTTTTAAAATCTTAATATTTTAATATTTTTTACTCTTTTTTAGACCCTTGTGGATTTATTTTTATGAAAATAATCTATCTTAACTTATAGAGAAAATGTTGAGGAGTTTTTTTTTAATTAATTATCAAAAAAAAATGGGGGCTGTTTGATAGTTTAAAAATAAAATATAATACTCTTTTTGCCATAAAACATGCTTTATAAACACAAATAAGATTTTCATTTGATATTAATATTTTCTAATAAAAGAGAAAGTTTTCAACTGCAAATAAACATTCCGATCTTAGGTCCTTTATTTTATGCGATATTCTAACAATCTTATACCTCCCACCTTAGTTTTTGATATGAAATATATGACTGTAATCTTTGAATGTTTAGCTTCAAAATAATGTGCAATCTGTCCAGGTACATAAGTCTCAAATAGGGAGCGAAATTTGCATTGAAATATGCACAGCCTCTTTGACCAAGAAATGGTCATTTTTTTAAAGTAATTTATTGATTCTAACTTGGAGCTTTAAGAACGGTCCGATCTTCAAATAATTGATATTTTTAAACTCCGCTAGTCAAGATCTTTTAGAAAATATCCTAAAATTCAAAATTTTGATTTTTTTTTCATACTGCCCCTAATTCTTTGTAGAAATATTGAAATAATGATTAAGAGATTTTTGATATCTATGACTAATGGTTTTACGAAAATTTAGTTAGAAACCATTTCATATAAATTCTACAATTTTTGAAAAGTTAATTTATTACATCAAAATTTAAATAATATTTTTTAGTCTTTTCAAGGGTTTTTCAAGTTTTTTATACGTTTGATTTAAGACCGAAATCAATAAAAATTTTTATTTAACCTGAGTAGATTTCAATTAAATAGCATTTTTTAATTGAAGAAACACCGAATATATCGGGTGAACCATAATTCTTTGCATAAAATGATATGATTGAAGTATTTTTATTTTATATATTTTTGACTTAGATTGGTAAGGTTATCTTAGAAAAACTGTAAAAAATGAATGAATTTTATAATTATTGAGAATTAACAAAAAATTTGTTTTAAATCATAACTATCGATAGAAATTAGGTAGTCTCATAAAAATTTTCTCAAGTATAGATTATTTTGAGATGAAAAAAAATATATATATTAATTTTTCTAATTTTTTTCTTTTTAGAAGAAATTTGTCCAAAAAAAATGCTTGTTTATATCGAAGTTAAATTTCTAAGAGTTAAATTAAAAATTTTAAAAAAATGTATATAAAAAAAAAGATTCTTCTAAAAAAAACAGACATTTAAACTAGGGGACACTTTTGTTTTGTAATAAAAAGTATTCTTTTTTTTCTCGTTAACTTGTCATAATTTTTTTCAATATTTGTTTTTTAAAATATTTAAATTCAATTTATTATTTAAAAAATCTATCTGGATCTTTAAATTACTATTAAAGGCAAGCCTAAACAAGCCCCTATCGTGAACTTGCAATTGCACATTTTAAGTAAAATAAATCTTGATGCTAAAGTTTCAAGGAAGACTATTTACCACTGGATAAATCAATTTAAAGAAGATGGAAAGATAAGTCACTCAAAAAGTTCTTCTCAATAATTTTTTAAATGAGGACAAACTATTTAAATAGAAGGATATTTTTCAAAGGCTGCCTAAGTCATTGAAACAATCCAAAAATCTAATAAAACTATAATTTTAAATTCACAAAGTTTCAAGCATTTGCTATAATCCTATGATATTTTTTCTTTCAATTTGAATTTTGTACAAGCAATTATGGTTCAAATATTACAAATAAGTAAAAATTTACACTAATTACTGGCTTCATGTATAATTTAATTCTTGAAGTTTTCGAGATATCAGCTTGATATCTTTTGGCTAGTAAAGTATGTAATTCTTCTAAACTGAATAAATTTTTTTATTTTCTTATTTTTTGTATTTCCAATTATACAAAAAGCAATGTCAAAACGATACATCTATCTAGCAATTTAACCAAAAATATATAAAAAATTCATCCATAATTCATGAAATGATCCAGAAATGAAGCTAAAATAACAATATTAAGTTATAATGAAATTTTTGAGAGAATATGATGAAAATTTTCAAAATTCATAGATGAAACATCCTTCAATTCATCACTTTTTGCTTGATTGGACTAGTACTAAAATTTTATCTTGAAATTTGTCAATTCCGCCATACCGTTAAAATTACATAATTTACAATAAATTTTGTTAATTTAGTTTTGTTAAAATTGATTTTTGAAAAAAGTATTTAATTTCAAATTAAATTTTTTTTATTCAAAAAAAAATGAATAACAATTTGAAGAGACCAAAAGGAATTAGTGAGGAGGATGAAGAAGAACTTTTCAAATTTCAAGAGGAATTCTTGCGGCAAAAATCTGCTCAACCATCAGCAAAAGTGGTAAAACTATCAAAAAAAGATCAAACTCCTATTCTGAAAGATGAGTCTAAAAATTCACAATCAAAAATAGACTGTAAGATAATAAAATATTAATTCTTCCGACTTTGTTTAAATGTTTTTAAGTTGAATCAGATAATCAGGCATTTTCATCTGTTCTTACCGATATAGTGGTAAATAAAACAAAATTTAATAAAATTCTGAACAAAAATTTTCTAACACCTTTTTAGGAAAAGCCCATTTTAAAAGAATTTACTGAGCCAAACCAGACAAAATTAAGTCAAATGCCTAAAATTGAAAAACTAAATTTTAAAGACCTAAATCAGTCTGGCATAGCCAAGAAACAATCTTTATTCGCTCAAAATTTAGAACGGCAAGGAAAGCTTAAATCGTTCTTTGATCTTGAGCAAGTTGTTCAACCAAAAAGTCTTCGCGAGGATGAAAAAATTAAATTGCTTGAAAAACAAATTACGCGCTCCGATGATAAAACGGTGCGCAAGCAAATCATTACTGGAGAGGGTCTGATCAACAAAAAAGACGCAGAACAAATTCATTTAGAAAATTTAGAGCTGCTGTCCAAAATGAAACCGGAAGAAATTGTGTCCGAGCAGCAAAAGTTAATGCAGCAGTTGAATCCAAAAATTATCGCATACATAAAAAGAAAATCTAGTGAGTCGCCGATCGGCTTTCAGACCGAGGCAGACACCTGTCAGAAATCCGAGAGACCAAGCGACAAAGAAATTATTGAACAACTTCCAATCAAGCCTAATAAAAAATGGTTGCACATGGACAAGATAGAATATGATAAGCTTGAATGGATGCTCAAGCCAAAAAATGCCACTAAAAAAGAAGGCACAAAATCAGCCAGATTTGACTTTGATGGAAATTTAGTCTCGCCAGAAGAGGAAATATCTGTAATAAAAGCTCTGCATCATCATGGAAACGAGCCTGACATGGCTGGCTATACTCTTGACGAGTTATTTCATCTAGCCAGGAGTAAATTCAATCAACAAAGAGTTTTGGCCTTGCAAACACTTGGTAACATTTTGAAAAAGTGTCATAATGGTGATTACCATGAAGTAATCAAGTCTGGAGATGAGAGTAGCCAAGAGCAAGTCAAATATACAGAAAATGACAAAAATAATTTACTAAATCAATTGATAGAAGGTGGAATTTTGTTTTTATTACGATGGAATTTGGATGATCAAACCGAATCAATAATCAGTGTTTGTTTGGAAGCCATTGATAATTTGTTACACCATTCTGAGCAGGAAGATATTTTGGACTATACTTTTGATCTTTATGATGGCCACGAAAATCCCTGTTTGCATCCATTTGGATCTATCTTTTCTCAAAATAAACAAAAATTATCTCTAGATGAAAATCTCAATGTATCTGAGGAAAAAGATTTGGATGAGCTAAAAGACGATGAATTTATACGAGTTGATCTTATTAGAGGTCTCATTCGCATGAATCTATTAGAAAGATTTGTTTATTTAATAAATGCTTATGAGCCCGTTAATAAGCTCAAAATTCAAAGAAAAATTTTTTCTATTTTATTCCGGTGTGCCAGGCATTCAGCCGAATTTTGCTTTGAACTTATGGAAAAACATTCCAGCTTAATAGATTTAATAGGAGCTAAATTTCTGCCAACATTTATAGATCAAAATAGTCCGAATGTTTACTCTATGCTTGTCACATCGGCCAATGCAATTAAGTTTTTTAGACTGCTTTCAAACACTGGTCCCATGCTTGCATTCAACATTTACCAAAAATTTGCTCTCAAAGTCAAAATTGTCAACTACTTGACCTTGGAAAAATATTTGACTGACCCGAATATGGCTAATTTGGTTCTAAAACTTGAGACTGAAGCAATCAGACTGTTAAAATGCCTAATTTTATATTCTCACAAAGAAATGGGCTACGAATGTGTAATTGATTTTTATGAAATTTTAATAGAAAAATTAAAAAACTCAATTAGCCAAGTGAATGAGAAAAATAGTTGGAAAATTTCGCACATGCAGTCGCTTATCAGTCTTTTTAACTGGCTGCTTAAAAGCGCCACTGAGCCAAATTTAGAATTTACTTCGGAAATTTCTGCCACTGTTTACTCGCTAGTGGCCACTTTTGTGCAAAAAAAATTCAAATCTATTTTCAATAATGAAATCGAGCAAAATTCGGACAATAACATCGATCTCAATTTGTATGCAACTTGTATCAATTATTTGGTCGATTATTTAGAAAAAATGGAATTACTCGCCTGGTGCGATAGACCGGCCGATCTATCATCAAAAAAAAGAATGCTTATTGAAATTATAATTGATAGTTTAATAGAACCGTTGATTTTCAAAGAAAACAAAATAAATCAGCTTAAATTTGACAGATTGGTTTTGTCTAAATTAAGCACATTTTCTGTGTATGCTGAAAGCCAAGTGAGAGAAAAGATGAAAAAAATTTTTTCGAACAATTTAAGCTATTTGCCAAGTTTGTGTCATTTTTCCAAAATTGATGATTGTGATGTGATCAGACAAAGCCCTTTTGGATTTTTGGCAGCCTATTTTAGACTCTACAATATTTGTTTTATTAACAGAGTGAATATTATCGATGATTCAAAATTTAGGAATATAAAAATTTTATTGAAAAATTCGTATATTTGTTCATACTTGAAATGCTTTGCTAGGACAAATGATCAAAAGCTTAATTCACCGTCAAGTTGCTTTTATCCAGCCAAGTTCGAAAATTTTTTTGTCTTGAATATTTTAAAAACAGCGTTCAACGTTTCAAATTTTGAAGTAATCATCTTTTTTTTTTATCTCCAAAATATTTAAAATTTTCTTTTCTGTCATAAAATTAAAAATGTATTACTAAATTTATTTGGCAAATTGAAGTGGTTTAATTTTTTGTGTTAAACTTGCTACTGAAATAGAACGAGTTAAATTTTTATTTGAAAAATTGAAAAAAAATATTTAAATTTTTTTTGTTGACTTTTAAAATGTGGTTCGTTTAATTTAAACTCTATTCTATTTCACTAAAAAGTTAAATTTTAAAAGGCTTTAAATTCTTTCTAGCACTAATATTACTTTTTTTATCACCAAAAACTCTCACTTTTTAAAAAATACTTCTTGCAAACAAAATTACTTTTTTCAAGCAAGATAACTTATTGAATATAAAATTATTACAAAAAAATGATTAAATATTCTTATTTAAATAGCAAGATACTAAGAGTCGAATTAAACAATGATAAATGGGGACTAAGCTCCTATACTTGTAAAAATTACTTGAAAGAATATACTTGTGTCCATATGATTGGTATTAAAATTGATTAAAATAGACTACAGTTTTAATCCAATTGATTGCAAACCTAAAAGAGAACTTAATTTTGTTTTTATTTAAAAAAAATTTTTTTTCTTTGTAAAAGAGGATTTTTATTTCACAAGAGTTTTTTTAGAATGCAATGAGAAATTTTAGAAAAATGATGATTTTTGGTGAAAGAAAAATTCTAAGCCATTTTAAAAATGGGGAATCTATTAGATATGAGAAAGAAGTTAATTATGAAAAATAAAAATTTATTTTAAATGAATAAAGGCTAAGTGAAAAATACAATCTGATTTAAGATAATTTTTTGTTTTGAGAAAAATGAATATTATCAGTATCATCAATTTTGTTTGAATCACTTGACGAATAGCTCACAATTTGCTGAAATTATTTTCCGAATCATTTTAAATATTTAATTCATCAATAGTCAATGTTAATACTGTTTCAAAATATGCGCACTTTGGAACCTAGCTTCAAATTTTCTTTGCTGTGTTGATTTGGTCAGCATTTTATCATGGATCTCCTCGTCCTGCTCACCATAGGCTGACATTTTTCGTTCTCTATTTTCATTCGAAAATGTTCCTAAATAATGGCTGTAAGTGAATATCTGGGAACATTTCTATTCCTTAGTCGGATTGGGCAATCAATTTGTTCATTCATCATCTTTTTCTTTTTGAAAATTCATTTTAGTTTATATAAATATATAATATAACTTATTCGAAAAATTTGTCTTTTTCTCATTTTTTCTCATTCTCAAGTGCCCTAATATGAAAATGCTTGCAATGTTAATTTCAAACCCATCGGCTAAAATTAGCTGCTGCCCAAAACTGATTTTTTATGTTCTAATTTAGTAAAAATCTTCTCTACATGAAAAAAATATCACTTTTTCAACAATAAAAGCAATTTATTCTTTAGGAAATTATTAAAGATATTTACTTAATTTGTAGCGTCTTTAGATAAAACTTTAAAGTAAGGTTTATATTTTTGCCTTTGTTTGCTGATTACCATTTTTTCTATGCTAAATTTGATTTAAGTAAACTTTTTGTTGTAAAATAATGTTTTGAAAATTATTAATTTTTCAATATTTTAACAAGTTTTAGACTTCAAGTTCAAATCTATACTTACAAACCTTAAAGTTAACTCAGATGAAGATCAGAGTTGTTTAAAAGTGGGAGAGTGAAATTGAGAGCAATTTTTTCTGAAACAGGACATTTTAGAAAATTCAATTTCTTAAATTACGTAAATTTTCCAAGTTTTTGAAAGATCACTTAAAAATATCTTTCAACTTTTAATTCCAAGCTAACAAAACACTTTTGTTTTTATTTTATTTTGATTTTAAATTCAAACTTTTTAATGTTTTTTTTATGTTTCTTCAAGCAAGAGGCTGAAAGGGAGGACTAAGTTCCATTCCAAACTGCCTGGGAGTCTCTTCCAAATTATATTTAAATAAATAAATAAAATGAAAGATGACATCGTTTAACAATTGAAAACAACGTTTGTTTACCTGAATCTTAATTATTTTGGTCAGAAAATTTTCCGTAAAATTTAAATTTACGAAAATTTGCTTTGCTCCAAAAATAATCTCTTTCAACTTCACCGCCCTTTAAAAGTTATAATTTAAGTCAAAGACTTTAAAAATTAAGAACTAATAAATTTTCTCTAAATTCTTTCAAAAAATAATTATTTACTATTAACAGAATTTTTTCAGTAATTTTTTTTAATATTAATCTTAAAGGAAGAAGAAAATGATCAAATTGATGAAGCTAAATCAAATATTGAAAAATATACTGACCAAGAACTTAAAGAAAATCGTTCTCAGAAACGATTCTTCTATATTGTATCATTGAGTCTATTGCTGAAATATAAAAAAGGCGAGGAAAGCTATGTGCATGAGGTATTATCATTGTTTACATTTAACATGAACTTTTGGTCCACGTATATCGATAATAAAAACATTAACTCATCTCAGCCAACTGATAAATCACTAAATTTATTGATTGAACATTTTAATAAATTGGAGATCAATGATATACAGAAACAGGTCAATTTTAGTTATATAAATATAAATTTTGCTCAAAGCGAAACAATCCAAATCAACAAATCTTTTATAGAAAACATGGAATCAACACACATTTACGATTTACTGAATCAGATAAAATTTTCCTATTTACAAAATCAAATCATACTCGAATCAAGACTTGTAGAGCATTCAAAAAAACTCAAAAAAATTAATATATCTCAATTAAGCACTCTTTTTCTTAGCTTGGATTATTCCAATAAACCAATTCTTGGATCAGACTGGATCTATGCACCAATAGTCAGTGAAAAAATGCAATTTACCAAATTTGAAAAATTAGCTGACATACAAAAAAATAATCGTCCACAAAACCTAATATCAAACATATCCAATTGTTTAAAATTTATCTATTTACTAGAAAGCTATTTTGATAAAGATTACTTGGAAGAAAATTTGAACGTCACTGTTAGATACATTAAGCTTTTATATGTTTACTTGTTTGATCCAGAAGTTTTTCTGGAAAAACAAATTATTACTATAATGTATTTAATATTCTTTAAATTTGTACATGACCGAAAACAACCATTGAAAATTTTAAATTTTGAGCAAAAGTTTGCCGACATTATTTCATTTTATGACTTTTACCAACATTTGCTTAATCAGTACGATTCATCTTCATTTGGTGACTATTTATTTTCACAATATTTGATCGTACCTCTGCAGCAATGCTATCCAGTCAAATACAGGCAGCTATTTTGGTCCGATTTTCATCATTTATTTAAGTACATGAGATTCGACAACGAAAATAGTAAGATGCTCATAGCTTTGAAAGATTTTGTTCATCCTAGTGAAAAATATTTACATATGATACGACTTTATAGTCAGATACTGCTCGACCCGAATGATTTTAAGCTTGTGTCCGCTTCGACACTTGGATACACAATTCTTATTGCTAATCTTAACTCGTTTGTATTCGAACACATAAATAAAGTTGAGAAAAAAGTCGAATTTGATTTTAAGAAAATTTTGGTTAAAAGCTTTGTGAATTTAAATGAAAAGATAAGCCGTGATCTTATTTATTACAAATGCGTAAATGAAGCTATTGAGCATTTTGAACAGTTGCCAGAAATTAGAAAACAATGGCTCGATCAATTAATGATTTGATATTAATGATAAAGCATCTTAGCCATTTTAATTTTAAATAAATTTTGCATTAAATTTTAAACTTATTTTTAAATAATTTTTGAAGTATTGTCAATGAGGCTAGTAAGAACTAGTATGTTGATATTTTAACTTTAATAGTCAATCCTTTAAATGAAAAAATAAAATTTTGGCTCCGAGATAGAGGGTTTGCTTTTTGTTCGATTATGCTGCACCATAATCTAAGCTACCAGCTTTTCGACCCTGCACCAAAATAAATCTTACTTTTAAAAAAAAAATGTTTTATTTGTTGTTTTAAATTTTATGACTTAGCTTGTAGTACAGCATAATCTTTTAGGAATTGTTAAGTTTTTCTATTATAAATATGAATTTTAAAAAAATTTATTAGCTCAATACGTCTGACGACATCTTTAGCTAGTCAAACTATAGTTAATTTAATGGTTAATTAGATTAAATCAAAATTTTTGGCAAATCTATGTGCCAAAAAATTTTTAATGAAAATAGAAAAATTTTTCAAATTAAAAAAAAAACTTCAATTTTTTGGTATTGGAAATGCCTCAAAAAAGGAATGCAGACTCGCTCGAATTGATCTGTGGTAAATATGTACGCTTGATTTTGAAGTTTATTCCTACAATCAATAATCCTAAAAATAAATTCAATTATTTCTTATAGCCATTTTTAATTGACGTCCTCAAAAGAACTATGAAAAATTTTAACTTCCTGATCAACTTTTTTTAAACCTTTTTTTAAACCCATAGGGGGAGCTCATCTCCTTTCTAAGTACCTTTTTGAGCGAAGGCTCCGATCTGACACAGAGGTGACTGCATCGAGTTGATCTTCTTAGTCTCCCATTTTTTAATAAAATGGGTTTAAAGCATGCGCCCCGTACTACAGAGACATTCATAAGATTTTCTCTCTCTCTTGCGGGGATCAAACCTTCGACCCTCTGCTTGGATGACTAACACGCAAACTTCTCGTCTATACGGGCTCTAATAAAAACTTTAAACAACCATAAATAAATTCAATATTTATATAAAAAACTGTTTTATTGATTTTAAAAAGTCTTCATAATTAAAAATATAATTTTTTTTCTTCTGTTATTTTTTTCCAGTGCAATATATGTGAAATTATCACCTAAAAAAAAATTTTTAAGTGCTAAAAAAATTTCTCAAATAATTCCATTAATAGTTAATGAAAATTAAATTGAAAAAAAAAGGAACACCGATAAAGAATTAATTTTTTTGGTCATTTTATGCTTCATATTTATTTTCTTTTTGTTTTCTGGTGATATCGAACCATCAACCCTCTGCTTGGATCACTAACACGCAAACCTCTTGGCTATACGGACTATTTCTGGTGATATAGTCATGTAAAAAAAATAGAATAATTAATAGTATATATAATAAAATATAGTATAGAGTTTCAATAAAAAATTTAATATTATCTGGTTGAAATATAAATATTTTTTTAAAATATTTAATATACTTGAGGGCTTTATTATTTGAATCTATATCTGACAGGCACCTCCTTACATAAGTTAAAAACATATTCGTACATAAAGAAAGAGTCAATATTTTTAAATAGATTTCTTTCAAAATTTTACTAAAATTAGTTTAAATTAAATTCAACTTAAAAACTTTAGTCTTTTATAAAGAATCATTGGAATACTTTGATTTGAAAGTATTAATTTGATGTAAGACTGCATTTTTGGCAGTACCTCCAATGCTAGTATACTGTTCTACACTTTTTTCAAAGTCATATATTTCAAAGACATCTTTTTCAAAATAGCTGCTAATTTCAATCATATCCTCAATTGACAAATCTTTAATTGAACATTTTTTTTGCTCAGCCAAGCCTACACATTTTCCGGCCAGGGAATGCGCAGATCTAAAAGGCACCTTAAGATATTTAGTATAATATAAGCAAAATTTGAGTTCTTAATTTTACTCACCCCCTTTCGTACCAAATAATAAGCTAAATCTGTTGCTAGCATGTCAACGCTCAAAGAGCTTGCCATTTTATCTTGGTTTAATTTTAGTGTTTCAATTACACCTGTAGCAATCCGAATAATGCTATTGACTGTATCAAATGAATCAAACAAAGCCTCTTTATCTTCCTAGAAAACAATGAATGCTGAATTTTAAAGATGATATTATTTTTAAATTTTAATACTTGAAGATCTTTGTTGTAGCTGGTGGGAATGGACTTCACAGTCATCATAAATCCACTCATTCGACCAAATAAGCGTCCAGATTTACCACGGATCAATTCGAGCGAGTCTGCATTCTTTTTTTGAGGCATTAAACTACTGCCAGTACTATAATTATTTTTAAAAAATTTTAACAATTTTTTAAATGATCAAATTGAAATTTATTTCTGACAAATGTTTTCTGGTGTAAAAATCACATTAAAAAATATGCATAGAAAAATATTTTTGAATTTCTATCACATTAAAAATTTAATATTTTAATTATCATTTAAGAGCATTTCCAGATTTAAAAAATCATTTTAATTAATTCGAAATGAGAATTTATTTGAACTAGATAAAAATTTTTAAATTATATTTATAAAATGATCTTTTAATTTAAAAGGGCTTTTTAGGGAAAGGTTTGTAATCTTTTATGTAAGTTATTTTATAATTAATGTATTTCAAAGTAATTTGTTTTTTTTTTTGTATCTTTTAAAACGGCATAGTTTTTCGTTAGTAGATAATTGTTTTTTTCAGAAGATAATTTTATTTTAAAAAAAAGATAATTTAATGAAA